>NW_026844202.1:582500-645000 GCF_029531705.1 Pantherophis guttatus
TATACAAAGTCAGCTTATTGCCCCCACAATCCGGGTCCTCATTTTACCTACCTTAGAAAGGATGGAAGGCTGAGTCAACCTTGAGCCTGGCGAGATTCGAACCTGCAGTAATTGCAGACAGCTGGTGTTAAATTACAGTACTCTGTCTGTTGAGCTATCCAGGCTCCTATTGTGTAGGATCACCTGCTTGAGCAGGAGGCTGGACTAGTAGACCTCCGAGGTCCCTCCAAGCTCTATTCTAATAGTCTATAAAGTAAATTTTGCCCTATATTACGAACTTTCTTGCCACCGTTCTAAAGTGAATCACTGCAGTTGATAAGTGAGTCACAGGGTTGTTAAGTGAATCTGGCTTTCCTCTTGACTTTGCTATGCCAGAAGGTCGCAACAGGGGATCATGTGACACCCCCCCACCCTCCGGGGACACCACACCGGTCATAAATATGAGTCAGTTGCCAAGCGTCTGGATTTTGATGTAGTGACCATGGAGGTGCTGCAATGGTCATTAAGTGTGAAAATCAGTCATCAGTCACTTTTTTTGTGACGTTGTGACTTCAGTCACTAAACGAGCTGTTGTCACTTGAGGATGATCTGTGTTTGCTCGACTTTCAATGATGGTGATGATATTATCCATTCAGTCACATCCAGTCTTGCAATTCTATGAGCCAAGTCTCGTCCGATCTTAAACTACAGGTAGACCTCGGGTTACAACTCTTCATTTAGCGACCATTCAAAGTTACAAGGCACAGATAAAAAGTGACTATTTTCACACTTATGACCGTTGCAGCATCCCTGTGTCACGTGATCAAAATTTTGGATGCTTGGCAACTGTCTCATCTTTATGACAGTCGCAGTGTCCCGAGGTCACAAAATCCCCTTTTGTGATTTCTGACAAGCAAAGTCAAGGGGGAAAGCCAGATTCACTTAACAACTGGGTTACTAACTTATTGTTGTGGCCCATCAGCGGCCTGTGCGGATTGTAGCTGATTCCAACAGCGAGGAGGCTGGTGTGGTGCTGCGTCAGCAGCCTGTGCAGCTGGCACCTGAGTCGGACAATGAGGAGGCTGGAGAAGATGTGGTGCCAGAGGTGGGGATTCCGCCAGGGCCTTCAGAACTTCCAGAAGCTTCCATGGGTGAAGAGGAAGAAGAGGAGGAGCCTCTTCTCAATGCAGGGGCGCGCAGAGCTGCCAAAAGGCAGGAGTGGCTCCTCAGGAGGAGGTCTCCTCGAGAGTAAGGCTTGGGGCTAATTGGCCACTCTCTTAGCCTATTTAAGGAGGAACACCGACTGAAGCAATTTGTAGGGAACAACTTTAGTTCATTCTCCTTCGCGTCTGGATTCTCTGCAAATTGCTTCTGGGCTTTCTGCCAACCTTAGTAAGATTGTGATTACTTTATCTTTGGTTTCTTGTAGGCTGTTAAGAAAGTTTATTAACAGCCTTTGTTTGGAAAAGACTGAGTTATTTTAGTAAATTTAAGTTTTGTTCAGACTTTGTGTGTGCTGCGTTCTTTGGGGACCATAGCTGGGGCAGAACACTTAATCAACTGCAGTGATTCACTTAACAGCTGTGGCCAGCGAGGTCATAAAACGGGGCAAAACTCACTTAACAACTGTCTTGCTTAGCAGCCGAAATTGTGGTCATAAATTGAGGACTAGCCATACATGTATGTGATGTCAAAACCCCCACACAAGTTTCCGAGGACACTGCTAGCATTTGCCTTCTGTAGGGGCCTTTGGTAAGTTCATACAGGTAGTCCTCGACTTAAAACAGTTCATTTAGTGACCAATCGAAGTTACAACGGCACTGAAAAAAGTGACTTAGGACCGTTTTTCACACTTACGACCGTTCCCGCATCTCCACAATCACGCAATTTACTAGACAACTGACTCATAGTTATGACAGTTGCAATGTCCCGGAGTCAACCTTCTGATAAGCAAAAGTTAAGGGGGAAACCTAGATTCCCTTAACGACCAGGTTGCTCATTTAACAAGCTGCAGTCATTCACTTAGCCCAAGCAGCAAGGAACGTCGTCGTACAACGGGGCAAAACTCAAAACTGAAGACATTTCTCACTTAGCAACATAAATTTGGGGCTCAGTTCTGGTCGTAAGCGGAAGGCAATCTGGGCTTTGCATCGGAATGTGGTTGAGTTGACTTTCCCGGAGCCCGGAGCTCAGTCAAGCCCCGGGATCTGTAAATCAGAGTTTACGGTTAAGCATCCTGGACCAAGTCAGGCAATAGTGGTTTGTTCAATAAACAATCAACTCAATGCTCGCGCGGGTAGTTGGCCGGCGGAGAAAAATTGATAATCTTTTTCGTCTGCTTGCAAAGCAGCTTCTGCGTTCTTGGGAACAATTTCAGCAGATTAATTGGCAGGCTTGACTTCTGGCCTCTGCAGTTAATTGTTTCGTTCGTTCTTTTTTTAAAAAAAAAAAAAAGCAAGGAGAGGTTAATACTCAGAGGTGAAAATATTGGACGTCCTTGGCCTCTCGGCCTTTCGTTATTTTGCAGAAGGCCTCTCTGAAACGTGTGAATATTTGCAAGTGGCAAAGCAGGCCCGTTGAGAAGAAACTACAGATAGTCCTTGAATAGAGTAATAACTTTATTGTCGCTTCGAATGTACACCAATCGGCGTGCATTAAAATGACTTTTTGTTGCATCCAGCTCTCAAAGGGTCACCACCTCCAGTATACATGACATCATCATCTTCTTCTTCTTTTAACGACCCCATAATCCCTTGCGGGGTGGAGTCTGGGCAACTGAATGGAGTTAGCAGAGTGTTTTCATGGCCGGATGCCCTTCCCTGTTGCCAATGAGGAGTTTTGTTCGGCAGATATATTCTCATTGTGCCCAGAGAGAGAGAAATATCTGCCTCTACCTAGGATCAAACTCACAGCCTCCTGATTGTGAGGCGAGAGCATCACCTCTAGGCCACCGCACCACTCCAATATACACTTCATGAACATGACAATATAAGTAAATAAATGCAAAATTATATATATATATATATATCCACATATATTATATGACACAGAGAAGCAACATAATCTAGTTTGATTTACAACAATTTATTTAGTGACCGTTTGAAGTTACAAGGGCACTGAAAAAAGTGACTTATGACCGTTTTTCACACTTACGGCTGTTGTGGCTTCCCCATGGTCCCGTGATCAAAATTCAGACACCTGGCAACTGACTCATATTTATGACGGGTCACGATGTGCCTTTTGCGACCTTCTGACCAGCAATGTCAATTGGGAAGCCAGATTCACTTAACAACCAGGTTCCTAACTTAACTGCAGTGATTCACTTAGCAATACTGGCAAGACAGGTCGTGAAATGGGACAAAACTCGCTTAACACCTGTCTCGCTTAGCAGCAGAAATGTTCGTCTTCATTGTGGTCGTAAGTTGAGGATTGCCTGCCCTGATTGCTTTGACGCTTACTTCAGGGAGAGTAAGAAGAAATGGCTTTTTTTTTATTTTTTTATTTGATTTATATGCCGCCCTTCTCTGGAGACTCAGGGCGGCTTACAATGCGTTAAGCAATAGCCTTCATCCTTTTGTATATTTATACAAAGTCATCTTATTGCCCCCACAAACTGGGTCCTCAATTTACCTACCTTAGAAAGGATGGAAGGCTGAGTCAACCTTTAGGGAAAAAGAAACCTTGTTGAGCACGTGCAGAGTTCCATGCAATAGCCTTTATTTGGGACAATTGTCCAATATACGTAGTCCTCGATTTATGACTGCAACTGAACCCGGAATGTGACTGAACTCAATTTTATGACTTATAACTAATGCATTGTAATTTAACTCCAGCTGTCTGCAATTAGTAAGTTCGAATCTCACCAGGCTCAAGGTTGACTCAGCCTTCCATCCTTTCTAAGGTGGTTAAAACGAGGACCCAGTTTGTGGGGGCAATAAGCTGACATTGTATAAAAATATACAAAAGTATGAAGGCTATTGCTTAATGCACTGTATTATAATGCACTGAGTCTCCGGAGAAGGGCGGCATATAAATCAAATTTAAAAAAAAAAAAAGTCTGCACTACTATTAATCTTCTCATCGTTCCCACCACCCACCTCCTTCCACTTATGACTGTACGACTGTAATTTCGTTGCTGGTATCCTTACGATTTATATTGAGATTGTTTCCTGATTGCTTATTTGTACCTTGTGACTATCATTAAGTGCTGTACCTTATGATTCTTGACGAATGGATCTTTTAGTTTATGTACACTGAGAGCATATGCACCAAGACAAATTCCTTGTGTGTCCAATCACACTTGGCCAATAAAAAAAAATTTGTAGAACCAGCAGCATCCCACCAGTGCATAAGTCCTTTTTCTCAATGTCCTTGTAACTTCAAATGTTTGCTAAGCTAACTATCAGTTGCTTGGTGCCAATTGATCACTTTTGATCCGCAGGTATAGAATTTGGGTTTTGACTGATTTCCCTGCCACTGAATGGCTGCTAAGAGCTGTATTCTCTGCTTCCCATCCTCAGCTTTCTCCAGGGGGTGATTAATTGTGGATCCCCAAACAAATTACAAAACTTCTTGACTCAGGCCGATAAATTTGCCTTTCCGTGGCTTAATAAATCCCACTCGGTGACAAGCGATATCGAGGGCTTTATTACTCTTTTAGTAGCGTGAACAGCGGTCCCTATGTTAACTCAAAACTTGGGGGCTTAACAAAAAAAAAAGAACTTGAAATTCAGGCGTGCAAAACTTTATTTGAAACTGTACGAATTCCAAAAGGGAAAGGTAACGCTTCTGTAAAAAAATGAGTTTAATTCCTTTGGTCTATGTCAGAGGTGGTCAACTATGGCCCTTTAAGACTTGTGGACTTCAACTCCCAGAATTCCTGAGCCAGCTACCAAGTTTTTTTTTAAAAAAAACCCTCTTCAGCAAGCATGGCTGTCTCAAGAATTCTGGGAGTTGAAGTCCACAAGTCATCAAACGGCCATAGCTCTCCACCACTAGGTAACTATATATGGACATATACATACAATAATAGTCTTGGAATAGTTAGAATCAGGGTGGATTTGATTTAAATCGAGTTGATTTAAATCACAATTTAAATCATGATTTAAATCACTCGTAAAAAGGGTTGATTTAAATCAACTCGATTTAAATCATAATTGTTAAAGAGCAACTGTCATCTCTGCTCCTCCTTTGACCCGCCGTTGACTCACCGATAGTCCCAGTGTTGCAGAATATACAGCCTCCTGCTACGTAACTAAGCTCCATTTCATGCGGAATAAACTAAATTATTTATGTATCTTACATAGAAAACTATCTCACGATAGATTTTTTACCCCAAAAGTTTTTTATTAAAATAAATTTGATAAAAATCAAAAAAATCCGATTTAAATAAAAAAAAATCCGATTTAAATTTTAAAAAATCCGTTTTTTTTTTATTTTTTAAAAAAATCATTGATTTTTTATCCACCCTGCTTAGAATAGAATAGAGCTGGAAGGGATCTTGGAGGTCTTCTAGTCCAGCCTTCTGCTCAAGCAGGAGATCCTACCGTGTTTCCCCGAATATAAGACCTCCCCGAAAACATTTAACCACATGTGCAGCTGGTCCCCGCCATTTCCTCTGATTAGGGTTAGGGAGACAGAGCTGGAAATCAGGTAAGACGGCAAGAGGAGCCCCATCTTCCTCCACGCGCCTCAAAATAATAAGACCTCCCCAAAAATAAGGCCAAGCACCAGTGGTAGATTTCAAATTTTTTTACTACCGGTTCTGTGGGTGTGTCTTGGTGGGCGTGGCAGGGGAAGGATACTGTAAAATCTCCATTCCCTCCCCACTCCAGAGGAAGGTTACTGCAAAACTCCCATTTCCTCCAGATCAGCTGGGACTCGGGAGGCAGAGAATAGATGGGGGTGGGGCCAGCCAGAATTTTTACTACCGGTTCTCCGAACTACTCAAAAAAAAATAAATTTTTTTTTAATTTGATTTATATGCCGCCCTTCTCTGGAGACTCAGGGCGGCTTACAGTGCGCTAAGCAATAGCCTTCATACTTTTGTATATTTTATACAAAGTCAGCTTATTGCCCCTACAAACTGGGTCCTCAATTTACCTACCTTAGAAAGGATGGAAGGCTGAGTCAACCTTGAGCCTGGGGAGATTCGAACTTACTTTAATTGCAGACAGCTGGTGTTAAATTACAGTGCCTTGTCCGCAGAGCTATCCATGCTCCTACTCAAAATTTCTGCAACCAGTTCTCTAGAACTGGTCAGAACCTGCTGAAACCCATCTCTGCCAAGTGCTTATTTCAGGATTGAAAAAAAATATAAGACAGGGTCTTATTTTCGGGTAAACACGGTATACAATTTGAGACCAGTGACTGTCCAGTCTCTTCTTAAAAACCTCCCATGTTGGAGCTATCCAGTCTCTTCTTAAAAGCCTCCAGTGATGGAGCACCTAAATTTCTGGTGGCCAGCTGTTCCACTGGTTAATTGTTCTGTTAGGAAGCTTCTCCTTAATTCCAGGTTGCTTCTCTCCTTGATTAGTTTCCATCCGTTGCTTCTTGTCCTGCCTTCAGGTGCTTTGGAAAATAAGTTGACTCCTTTTTCTTTGGGGGAGCCCCTGAGATATTGGAACACTGCTATCATGTCTCCCCCTAAATCCTTCTTTTCTCTAGACTGGCCAGACCCAATTCCTGCAACCGTTCTTCATGTTTTAGTCTCCAGGCCTTTAATAGTTGATCTTCTTTGCACTTAAAAGATGGTTGGGTGACTTTGGCTCAAACACTAGGAAGCTGTGAGCCACAGAGTTGTTGTTTTTTTTTAATTTGATTTATATGCCGCCCTTCTCCGGAGACTCAGGGCGGCTTACAATGCGTTAAGCAATAGCCTTCATCCTTTTGTATATTTTATACAGGGGGGCAGAAGTCGACTTTGGAAGAGGCTCCCCTTGAAAAGCACCCGGAGGCTCCAGCTGGTCCAGAATGCGGCCGCACGGGTGGTTATGGGCGCAACTCGTTGTGCCCACGTGACACCATTCCTGCATGAGCTGCATTGGCTCCCAGTGGTCTTCCGGGTGCGATTCAAGGTGTTGGTTACCACCTTTAAAGCGCTCCATGGCATTGGACCTTGGTAGTACAGTGGTTTAATGCACCCTGTTATTAACACAGTTGCCTGCAATTTCTGCAGGTT
Organism: Pantherophis guttatus; assembly: GCF_029531705.1. The sequence goes on from NW_026844202.1 coordinate 589,660, forward strand.
CGAATCTTACCAGGCTCAAGGTTGACTCAGCCTTCCATCCTTTCTAAGGTAGGTTAACAATCTCAATATAAATCGTAAGGATACCAGCAACGAAATTATAGTCGTACTGTCATAAGTGGAAGGAGGTGGGTGGTGGGAACGATGAGAAGATTAATAGTAGTGCAGACTTTTTTTTTTTAATTTGATTTATATGTTGCCCTTCTCCAGAGACTCAGGGCGGCTTACAATGCACTAAGCAATAGCCTTCATACTTTTGTATATTTTTTACAAAGTCAGCTTATTGGCCCCACAAACCGGGTCCTCAATTTACCTACCTTAGAAAGGATGGAAGGCTGAGTCAACCTTGAGCCTGGCGAGATTCGAACTTACTTTAATTGCAGACAGCTGGTGTTAAATTACAGTGCTTAGTCTGCAGAGCTATCCAGGCTTGTTGTGCGGAAAAATAGAAGGAGGAAGGAGTATTAGGTATGTTCTTAAAGATGAGCCATCCGTGTGCAGCAGCTGCCAAAAAAGCCAACGCAGTTCTAGGCTGCATCAACAGAGGGATGGAATCCAGATCACGTGAAGTGTTAATGCCGCTTTATAAGGCCTTGGGAAGGCCACACGTGGAATATTGCATTCTGTTTTGGTTGCCACGATGTAAAAAGGATGTGGAGACTCTAGAAAGAGTGCAGAGAAGAGCAATCAAGAGGATTAGGGGACTTGAGGATAAAACATATGAAGAACGGTTGCAGGAACTGGGTATGTCTAGTCTGATGAAAAGAAGGACTAAGAGAGACATGATAGCAATGTTCCAGTATCTCAGGGGCTGCCCCAAAGAAGAGGGAGTCAAGCTATTCTCCAAAGCACCTGAGGGCAGGACAAGAAGCAATGGGTGGAAACTAACCAAGGAGAGAAGCAACCTGGAACTAAGGAGAAATTTCCTGACAGTGAGAACAATTAACAAGTGGAACAACTTGCCTCCAAAAGTTGTGAATGCTCCAACACTGGAAATTTTTAAGATGATGTTAGATAACCATTTGTCTGAAGTGATGTAGGGTTTCCTGCCTAGGCAGAGGGTGGGACTAGAAGACCTCCAAGGTCCCTTCCGATTCTGTTATCCTGTATTCTGTATTATATTCTCCCACTTTCAGTTACTCGTGAAGCAATAAAGGCAGGACAAAATTTCTAATAAACACTAAAGAGCAGGCTTTGCTAAGCTATAAATTAACTGGGTTTGCACCGCTCCGAAAGCCAAACCAAACAAACCACTTTAATTTCTAAAGGCATTGTGCTCAGACCGTAAATGCTTATTTCAGGCAGCTGCACATCTGTGATTAGAATCCCCCCCCCTTTTTTTGGTGCTGCCTGATTCTCTCTTTTTTTTAAAAAAATTCTCATTTTATGGATTGAGGGTTTTGTTTGTTTTTTTAACAATAGAGCGGGGGGTGGGGGGAAATGTGTTTGCGTGGTTTTTTTTCATCCGGATGCATCCTCCACCCATCCTTTCAATTATTTTTTTGGGTGACCTGCCCTTCCCTTTCCTATCCGGTCTTTCCTATCCTCCCTTTCCGTTCCTTTCCTTGCAAATCTTTCCTTCCTTTGTCCGTAATAAAAGACTAAAAAAAAGAAGAAGAAGAAAGAAGGAAGGACCAGTTTAGAATTTCCTTCCCAAGGTCAGTTTTTTAAAGATTTGCAGTAACAGTGGTGATGAGAAAATCGGATTTCCTGTTTAAAAAAAAAAACAGGGTGTGTTTATTGGTTTCTGTATTGTTAAAAGAGGTAGAAGAATTTGGAATCCTTTCTCTTGTCTTTTCCTCTGGGTCCTTCCGTGAGAGATTTTCAGGAAACATAGTTTCCTGAACAGTTTCCCTGTTCACACAATAAATGGAGCCATGAATCCGAGGAAATGTTGGTCAACATACAAGACAGTCCTCAGCTTACAACACTTCGTTTTAATGGCTGTTTGAAGTTGCAACGGCCTTGAAAAAAGGGACTTAAGGCCATCAAACTGTTTACTAAGCCTGCACTACTATTAATCTGCTCATCGTTCCCATCACCCATCTCCTTCCACTTATGACTGCATGACTGTAACTTCGTTGTTTGTATCATTATGATTTATATTGATATTGTTTCCTGATTGCTTATTTGTACCCTAGGACTATCATTGAGTGTTGTACCTTATGATTCTTGATGAACATATCTTGTCTTTTTATGTTCACTGAGGGCGTATGCACCAAGACAAATTCCTTGTGTGTCCAATCACACTTGGCCAATAAAATAAAATAAATTCTATTCTATTCTATTCTATTCTATTCTATTCTATTCTATTCTATTCTATTCTATTCTATTCTATTCTATTCTATTCTATTCTAATTTCTCATAAACCATTACAGGATCATTATCAGTGGTGAATTGGTCCCGGTTCGCACTGGTTTGCAAGAACCGGTAGTAAAAATTTGTAGTAGTTTGGAGAATCGGTAATAACATTGGCTGGCCACGCCCCTGAACTGGTCCCCGGCCCGGTCGCCACTCGCTTGCCCACCCACCTCATCAGTGACTTTTTTTTTTTTTACTTTTAAAAGCATTTTTACTACAACCTCTTCGGCCCCAAAAATGCTTTTAAAAGTAAAAAAAAAAAAAAAGGCCTCTGATGACTGCGTGGCACAGCTGGGATCATCAGAAGCTTCTAAAAGCATTTTTTTCTGCAACCTCTTAAGGTTGTAGAAAAAAATGCTTTTAAAAGTAAAAAAAAAAAAAAGGTTGGCCACGCCCACCTAGTCACATTACCCCGCCACCGAGCCACGCCCATAAAATAAGCCACGCCCACAGAACCGGTAGTAAAAAAATTTTTGAACCCACCCCTGGGTCATAGGTCACTTTTGTCAGTGCCGCTGTAAGAACAAAAGGTCCCTAAATGAACGGTTATAAGTTGAGGATTTACCTATAAGCAGAAACAGAAAATTGCTGGAGACAATTTTGAAGGTGCATGTTAATCCTGAAACAGAGGTGCTATTCAGCCACCTGCCCCCACTCTATCCTGTCCTTTATTTCCTGCTTTGTAGCATATCTCAATCGCGCGACACAGCTGATTCCACCCCTCCCTCACTGTTCTACTTATGTTGTGGCCCGTATGTGGCCTGTGCAGCTAGTAGCTGGTTCCGACAGCAAGGAGGCTGGTGTGATGCTGCGCCAGCAGCCTGTGCAGCTGGCACTCAAGTCAGACAATGAGGAGGCTGGAGAAGATGTGGTGCCAGAGGCGGGGATTCAGCCAGGGCCTTCAGAACCTCCAGAAGCTTCCATGGGTGAAGAGGATGAAGAGGAGGAGCCTCTTCTCGATGCACGGGCGCGCAGAGCTGCCAAAAGGCAGGAGTGGCTCCTCAGGAGAGGTCTCCTCGAGAGTAAGGCTTGGGGCTAATTGGCCACTCCCTTAGCCTATTTAAGGAGGAACGCCAACTGAAGCAATTTGCAGGGAACAACTTCGTTCACTCTCCTTCACGTCTTGATCTTAGTTCTCTGCAAATTGCTTCTGGGCTTTCTGCCAACCCTAGTAAGATTACGATTATTTATTCTTTGGATTCTTGTAGGCTGTTAAGAAAGTTCATTAACAGCCTTTGTTTGAAAAAAGACTGATTTAATTTAGTAAACTAAGGTTCGTACAGACTTTGCGTGCGCTGCGTTCTTTGGGTCCGTAGCTGGGACAGAACAATTTAACGTTGCTGACTTGGAAGGTAAAATGCTCCATTTTCAGCGCTGCACGCAAGGGCACTCTCCCCAAACCGGTTGTTTAAACCGGCAGCATCCCACCACTATCCTGAACCAAAAGTGGTTTTTAATTTTCAAGGTTATTCTATTTTATTTTATTTTTAATTGACTGACAACCAAAGCTGGGGTCTCGTGAAGCAGAATGCAAAGCTTTGCTAATTTTGCACAGTTGTTCCACCTTTGAAACAGATTTTTTTCCCTCCCCCCCCCCCCCGTTTTCCCAGCGAGTTTTGATCTTGCAATGGCCTGGTTTTTCCTGCAAGGCAGGTGTTTCAAAGGAAAACAGGAGCTATTTTCGGCTCAAAAACATTTCTGGAATGCTGGCACGGCATCGAAAATAATTTTCAGGTTGCTCATATCTATGTTTTAAAAGTCTTTTGCTTCTCCAGTTCCCAGATGGGCTCGGTTTTTTTTTTCCAAACAGACAGCTCCAAATGCTTTTAAGAGATAGTCCTCAACGTACGACGGTAATGGAGTTCAAAATTCCCTTTGCTGTGCAAGGCAGTTGTTAAGTGAGCTTTGCCCCCAGTTTTACCGCCTTTTTTCGCCGCCATTGCAAAGCAAATCGCTGTGGTCGTTAAGTGGATCAGGCAACCGTTAAGCGAATCTGGGCTCCCCGTTGGCTTTGCTAGTCTGAAAGGTCACAAAAGGTGATCACATAACCACAGGACACGGCCCTTGTCATAAATACAGGTAGTCCTCGACTTACGACCGTTTATTTACCGTAGCAACCATTCAAAGTTGCAAAGGCCTGGAAAAAAATGACTTCAGGCTATTTTTTCATACTTATAAACCATGGCAGCATCCTTGTGATCACGTGATCAGAATTCAAAAGCTTGGCAACTGGCATGTACTTACGACTGTTGCAGTGTCCCAACTAACAAGGAAAGTCAATGGATAAAGCCGGATTCACTTCAAAAACCTGGTTACTAACTTCACAACTTGCGCCAATTCACTTAACAACGTGGCAAGAAAAGTCATAAAAACAGGGCAAAGCTCACTTAACCAATGTCGCGCTGGACAGCGGAGGTTTTGGGCTTCCTTGCGGTCGTAAGTCGAGGACTAGCTGTACATGCAGTTTCTTTCCCTTTCCTTTCCCTCCCCTTCCCTCCCATCCCCCAGGGCCAGAATCCGTCTCTCAAGTGGATCAGAAAGGAAAGACAAAATTAATTAACTAATTAGGAGCCTGGTTTAGCTCAACAGACAGAAGCACTGTAATTTAACACCAGCTGCCTGCAATTACTGCAGGTTCGAATCTCGCCAGGCTCAAGGTTGACTCAGCCTTCCATCCTTTCTAAGGTAGGTTAAATGAGGACCCAGTTTGTGGGGGCAATAAGCTGATATACAAAAAGTATGAAGGCTATTGCTTAACGCACTGTAAGCCGCCCTGAGTCTCCGGAGAAGGGCAGCATATAAATCAAATAAAAAATAAAAATAAATAAATAAATAAAAAATAAATACAGTGGTGGCCAAAATTGTGGAAACTTTTTGGGAAAAGTTGTATTTTTGAGGTTTGATGACTAATAACACCACTTTTTTTTGGAGTTTCAAGATAATTCTATTCCACTGCTGGAATAGCCTGGGAATAACCCAGATCTTCACCCAATGGAAAATCTAGGGAGCCGACTAAAGAAACTGGTTAGTCAGAAGCGACCCAGCCATAAAACCCAGTTAATAGAAGCCATCATTCAATCTCGGTTTCACATTAGAACAGCTGCAGAACTCAAAGACTTGGTTCACTCCATGGGAAGACGTTGTAAGGCCGTCATTCAGGCTAAAAGTTACCCAACTAAGGATTAACTGACATGGGGATCATTTTTGAATATCTGGTTTTTTTCTATGGTGATCATTTTTGTAGATCTCATTTTTTTCTACGTGTTTCATTTTTCTTCTTTATGCTGCAACTGCTATTCTAAGAGCAAATCCTTCCTAAAAGTTATTGCTTTACATTCTTGATTAAATTATTTTTCCATTGATATATAATTTTATGGTACTACTGCAAACAAAAAACAAAAAAAAAATTGGTGTTATTAGCTAGTTTTAGAAAATACAATTTTCCCAAAAGATTTCCACAATTTTGGCCACTACTGTACATACAGTCAGTCCTCGATTTACAACAACTATTTGAGTGGTTGTTCAAAATTACAACGACACTGAAAAAAATGACCATTTTTCACACTTATGACCATTTTAGCAATTTCCATGGTCATGTGAATAAAATTCAGGTGCTTGGCAACTGACTCATATTTATGACGGTATCAGTATCCCGGGCTCACGTGATCCCGTTTTGTGACCGTCTTAACAAGCAAAAACTGAAGGGGGAAGCCATAATCACTGAACATCTATGTTCCTAACTTAACAACGGCAGTGATTCGCTTAACAACCCTGGCAAGGAAGGTCGTAAAATGAGGCAAACTTCACTGAACATGTTTTGTCGACATGTTTTGCTATGTTTTGCATAGCAACAAAAATGCGGGGCTTAGTCAATTGTGGTCGTAAATCGAGGACTACCTGTAATTTTATTTTATTGTTAAGGCGACATAAACAGAATCTTGTGAGGCTGAAAGTACGAATCTCCCGCCGTCTCTTTTTAGCGCCTGGTTAGTTAGGACGGATCCTTTCTAAGTTTCTTCCTCTGTCCTTTGTTCAATTGCGGGTGTTCTGTCCCCGTCCCACACGCACACACACCAACAGACGTTCAAGAGTTAAAGACCAAACCAGCCGGCAAAATCCTTTTCCTTATGATAACGGAACTTGGCAACAACCTAGTGGCTGCCTGCCAAGAGTTTATTATTTATGAAGAGGAGAGATAACTTCTCCCCACTTCTGGTACATCAAAAGAAACAGCTCAATAATTACAGAGTCAATCAAGTCCAGAGATAATCCAGCAAAGTCTTAAAGCAAAAGTCCGACAATGCAGAATGGCGTGGAAGCTTTCAGCTTTGTTTGTCACAAGGTTTGACTGGCCACCATGCTCCCTTTTATACCCTGTGGGGTGTGGTCCAGTGACTCAGCCTAATCTCAGGCACGCCTTTTCTTCTGTTGCACGCGCTTATCTCTGTGACGCTGGCGTGGATCCAGCCAAGACTCATTACCCTCATCACTGTCCACCTGTGGCTGCGGGGACGTGCTTGGCCCCGGCCCTATCTCTTGCCCTTCGGCGGACACCGAAGGCATTGCCAGAGAGGAGGGTCCTGGAGAGGGAGGCCTTGCCAACTCCTCTCCTTCACTCTCGGAGTCCTCTCCTGCCGATGACACAGGCTCAGGTAACGGAGCCACAGTGGGGACTTCTTCCTTTTATCTGATCATTCCCTCAGGCTTCCTCTCTTCTTCCCCGTCTTCCAAGGCCAGTCTCACATCCCGTTGCCGACTGTCACTCAAACTGCTGAATGGGCGGAGCTGAAGTAAGCAGTGGGTGGAGCTAAAGGGGATGGTCTTTTAAGCTTCGCGCCCACCTCTGCGATCGTGGGAATATTTTTCTCGCCGTGTCCTTTTGATGAATTCATCAAATTAATCAGCCTGTTCAAGTGGGCTGGCTCAGCGGCCATCTGTGAGCTTAGATGCATGATATTCCACAAGAGAAAGGCGGACCCAAAGACTCTCCAGCCCTCCAATTATCACCATCTGGGCTTGTTGGAACTACAGTTCTAATCATCATCAGGCAGAAGAGGGATTTCACAGGGAGTCCTCGACTTACGACCACAATTTCTGTTGTAAAGGGAGACAAGTCATTTTTTTTTTCAGTCCTATAATTGTAATTTCAAATCAACAGTGAGTTCTCGTCGCACCTTAGACGTGAAAGCTGGCTGGGTAACTGTGAACCAATCACCAGGAGACGGTGAGTTCTAGTTCTGCCATGCAAGCCAGCTAGTGACTTTGGACCACTCACTAGGAGACAGTGACTTCTAGTCCCGCTTTAGGCCTGAAAGCCGGCTGGGTGACTTTGGGCCAATCACCAGGAGACTGTGAGTTCTAGTTCTGTTTTAGGCCTGAAAGCCGGCTGGGTGACTTTGGGCCAATCACCAGGAGACTGTGAGTTCTAGTCCCGCCTTAGGCATGGAAGCTGGCTGGGTGACTTTGTACCAATCACCAGGAGACCATGAGTTCTAGTTCTGTTTTAGGCATGAAAGCTAGTGAGTGACTTTGGACCAATCACCAGGAGACTTGGAGTTCTAGTCCCACCTTAGGTGACTTTGGGTCAATCACTAGGAGGCTGGGAGTTCTAGTCCCACCTTAGGCATGAAAACCATCTGGGTGACTTTGGGTCAATCACCAGGAAACGGTGAGTTCTAGTTCTGTTTTAGGCATGAAAACCAGCTGGGTGACTTTGGACCAATCACCAGGAGACTGTGAGTTCTAGTCCCGCCTTAGGCATGAAACCTGGCGGGGTGCCTTCGGGCCTTTTACCAGGCGACCGTGAGTTCTAGTCTCAGCTTAGCCCTCAAAGCCAGCTGGGTGACTTTGATCCGAACATTTTTATCTCAGCTCAACGCACCTCACAGGTGGTTGTTGGGGGAGGAACGCAGGAGTAAGGTGTGTTAGATATGTTTTGATGCCATGAGTTATTTGCACAAATAAATAAATAAGAAATACTATGTCAGGCTCATGTCAAGCACCTTGCTAGCTGCCACGGTGGGACGATTCAAGGAGCTGGTTTTCTGGCTGCTCCATTAGCTCCACCACATCTGTTTCCCCACATCTGCCAGAACTCCATTCTGTGCAAGAGAAATTCATCCCGCCACCGTTCAACGCTTCCTCCGCTCTCTCGTTTTTGCTGCCGGGAACTTCATCCAAATAGTTATTCGAAGATCCGATAGATAAAAACATCTGTCACGCTTAAAAAAAAAAAAAAAAAAACCAGCGGCCAGAATTCGCCACGCAGCGGTTGGATGTTTTAAAAAAGTTCTTTAAAGCTTTCTGCCAACAGTAAAAAGGAAAAAAAAAAAGTGAAAAGGAAGAGAAAGTTAGCTAGGTTACTTGGCTTTAAAAATATACCCTGCTGCCTCTATACGAGCGCTAGAAAAATTAGCGTTTTTCAGTCTTGGCCGTTTTAAGATGCGTGAAACGATGAGATTTTTTTGCTGCTGTAGTTGCTACACATCTTTGTAAGGTTCCTCAGATTAAAAAAAAAACTCTGCTACTCCTTCGCAGCAGCTGTAGTAACTCCCAAGGAGCCTGAGTGGCGTAGGAGGCTAATGCCTCCTACTAAGGCAGCATTTAACATCCAGCTGCCTGCAATTACTTCAAGTTCAAATCTCACCAGGCTCAAGGTCGACTCAGCCTTCCATCCTTTCTAAGGTAGGTAAAATGAGGACCCAGTTCGTGGAGGCAATAAGCTGACTTTGTATAAAATATACAAAAGGATGAAGGCTATTGCTTAACGCATTGTAAGCCGCCCTGAGTCTCCGGAGAAGGGCGGCATATAAAAATAAATAAAATAAATAAAAAATAAATAAATGTCTCATACCATCCACTGTTTTGTGCGTGTTTCTCCACGCACAACTGGTGGCTGTAGCTACTCCCAGACCCATGCTCCTTTCTCTCTTCCACTGTGATAGTATTGTAGGAAGTTAGCACCCACCCCTCTCCTAGGAAAGTGAGATATTTTAGGAAATATTAAAAGGACAGAATAAGGTAAAGGTTCCCCTCGCGCAAATGCGCTAGTTGTTCCTGACTCTAGGGGGCGCTGCTCATCTCCGTTTCAAAGCCGGAGAGCCAGCGCTGTCCGAAGACGTCTCCGTGGTCATGCGGCCGGCATGACTCAATGCCAAAGGCGCACGGAATACTGTTCCCTTCCCACCAAAGGTGGTTCCTATATTTATTTATTTATTTATTTATTTATTTATTTATTTATTTATTTATTTATTTATTTATTTAATCTAATTTTTATACCGCCCTTCTCCCGAAGGACTCAGGGCGGTGCACAGCCAAAGATAAAAACAAGTAGATATATAAAATTTAAAAACAATTAAAAAAATTAAAATTAAATCATTTGGCCCCGACGTCATTAAAACAAAAAACAACCCATTAAAATTTTCTATTTGCATTTTTTACGTGCTTTCGAACTGCTAGGTTGGCAGAAGCTGAGATAAGTCACGGGAGCTCACCCCGTTACGCGGCACTCGGGATTCGAACCGCTGAACTGCCAACCCTTTCGATTGACAAGCTCAGCGTCTTGGCCGCTGAGCCACCGCATCCCTCAAAAAAAAAAAAAAAGGACAGAATATTTCCCCTTAAAAGGAAGGCAGAAACTCAGCGCCCCCCCAAATCTTGGTCAATGGGCCATGAAGGCCTGGGCCAATCTATTCTACATAACAAAGATCTACCTCCTTCAGGCAGAGCCATAGCGGGAATTGCCCATAGCCCTTTCATTACATCAACACCCAGCAAGAGTCAACCAAGCCCGGGACACAGACAACCTACAAAGTTACCCCTGCATGGCCCCAGGGGAGTCTAACAACCAATCAGAACACAAGCTCAAATTCAAAGCCCAACAGAGGGCATAAAACCCAAGCATCTCTTGGCATCTCCGCCCTTTTTTACCCAGGAATTCAAACCCATGTGGTCCTGTCCACCATTAAAAACCATCTTTCGCAAGCGGTCTCCGTGTTTCCGGTGTCTTTCTTCCCCACTTGGAACTGAACCCAGATGGACATTTCTTCCAACAGTATGTGAGAAAGATCTTGGGGGACCAGGCCAAGAGAGGATGCCAAGGGAAGGATTAGATAAGAGACAACGGAGCCCTTGGCTGCAGAATGGCTGGAGAAAGAGGCTCTGAGCTGGGTTGTGGTTTTCTTACTGACGTTTCATTACCCAACTAGGTAACCTCATCAGTGCTAGAAGGGAGAGGGGTTTCTGGCGAAGAGGAGGAGGAGGGGAACTCTGGTGTCCTTTGTGCCAATTTTGGTTGTTTTCTTATAGACATTTCATGGCCCAACTAGGTAACTTCATCAGTGCTAGAAGAGAGGGGATTTGCAGAATGGAGGAGAAGGAGAAGGGAGGAGGAGGAGGAGGAGGGGGAGGAGGGGGAGGAGGAAGACTGTTGTACCTTGGTACTCTCTGAGCTCGGTTATTATCTTGTAGCCATTTCATGACCCAACTAGGGTCGTGTTCTCTTATCAGCTCCAATTCACCTTTCCAAAATCTGGTCTTCCCATTTTTTTACCCATGAAACCCTAATCGAGCCTTTGGGGGGGAAAAAAAACCCTGCCTTTTTACAACCCCGTAACCCCTATTTGAGGTACATTCTGGGCGACTGGATGGAGCTGAGCATTTGCTGGCCGGATACCCTTCCTGACGCCTACGCAGAGTTCACAGCAGATATTTTCCAAACAGGTCGGATGTCCTCCTTTCTGCGGGCGTCGCCGCCTCGCCGGAAGTCCCATCCCGACTTGCGTTTCCCGACATCACCGGATATCTTCCTCTTTTTTACCCATGAAACCCTAATCGACCCTTTGGGGGCAGGGGTGGGTTCTAAATTATTTTACTACCGGTTCTGTGGGCGTGGCTTATTTTGTGGGTGTGTCTTGGAGGTAATGTGACTAGGTGGGCGTGGCTAGCTGGTCAAAAACATTTCTGGAAGGTTCTTGCACTTACAACCAGTCCTCGCACTTACGACCCGACTCATTTGTTTGCTTTTAACACTGATCAGCTGTAGGGCGGCCCTTTGAAGCCCCGCAGCAAGAGTGTAAACAGGTTTTTTTCCCTCTAGTCATCAGCTGGGACTCAGGAGGCAGCAATAGATTGGGGGTGGGACCAAATAAAAGGTAAGAATAACGTGGGGGGTGGGTGGGAGGGCGGGGGGGGGAGAACTGGTTTGGTGACGTCATATCGTCACTGCTACCGGCTCAGCCGAATCGGACCGAACCGGGAGGAACCCACCACTGTTTGAGGGGGGGAAAACCCTTCCTTTTTACAACTCTGTGTAACCCCTATTTGGGGTAGATTCAGGGTAACTGGATGGAGCTGAGCATTTCCTGGCTGGATGCCCTTCGTGACTCCTACATAGAGTTCACAGCACAGGTCAGACATCCTCCTTTCTGCGGGCATCACCGCCTCGCCAGAAGACCCCGTCCCGGCCTTCCTTTCCCGACATCTTCGCCTCCTCGGCACCGGATGCCCATTTTTTTAAAAAAAAATGCACTCCATAACAGCGCGCACTCACTCACAGCTGCCGTTCCTTGGCAGCGGGACGCCCGTTGTCTCCGACGAAGCGTGTTTCTTTTTTAATTAAGAAGCATTTGGATGCGGCTGGTGGCGTTGGCAACAGCTCGTTTCGAGAGATCAGCCCAGGCAGCCAATTGCAACGGCGGCTTTTAATGGGCGCTCGTGTTCTATCCTTAATCCCACCATGCATGTAATACATTTCCGATTATCGTCCTGCCAAGGCATCTTAATTACTCCGGGGAGCCAGCGACGGCTGAACCGTAGGCAATAGATTTCACAGGATGCTTAAGCCCTGGCAAGATCATCCGGCGGTGGGGGAAACTATCGTCTTCCTCGAGGCGCATATCCTGAATCTCCAAATACAGGTCGTCCTCGGGTTACGACCGCAAGGGAGCCCAACATTTCTCACTCTGTTGCCGAGCGAGAAATTTGTTACACGACCCGTTTTACGCCTTTTCTCGCCTTAGTCGTTAAGCGAATCACTGCGGTTGTTAAATTAGTAACCTGGTTATTAAGGAAATCTAGTTTCCCCCTTGACTTTGCTGTGCCAGAAGGTCGCAGAAGGGGATCCCGTGACACGGGGACGCTGCAAACCGGCATAAGGTTCCCACAAAGAAGAGGGAGTCAAGCTATTCTCCAAAGCACCTGAAGGCAGGACAAGAAGCAACGGGTGGAAACTAATCAGGGAGAGAAGCAACTTAGAACTAAGGAGAAATTCCCTGACAGTGAAGGCAATTAACCAGTGGAACTGCTCGCCACCAGAAGTTGTGAATGCTCCAACACTGAGAGTTTTTAAGAAGAGATTGGATAAACCATTTGTCTGAAATGGTGTAGGGTTTCCTCCCTAGGCAGGGGGTTGGACTAGAAGACCTCCAAGGTCCCTTCCAACTCTTGTTATTCTAAGGAGGAATTTCAGGACGGTGAGAGAACAATTAACCAATGGAACAGCTTGCCACCAGAAGTTGTGGCTGCTCCATCACTGAAGGTTTTTTTAAAAAGATTGGACAGCTATTTGTCTGACACGGTATCGGATCTCCTGCTTAAGCTGAGGGTTGGACTAGAAGACCTCCAAGATCCCTTCCAACTCAAGCAAGGTTGCATAGATAGACTGGACAGTGTCAGCAATGGTAAAGGGCGTCCTGCTTGAGCAGGGGGTTGGACTAGATGACCTACGAGGTCCCTTCCAACTCTGTTATTCTGTAGGTAGGCTGCTACATGAATGTTACTCCAGCTAATTATTATTTCCAGCTAAAAGATCTGCATTGGTTGCCCCTCTGATGCTAAATCCAATTCAAATTCTTGCTATTTGCGTTGAAAACTCGCAACAATTCAATATTTATTCTATTCTATTCTATTCTATTCTATTCTATTCTATTCTATTCTATTCTATTCTATTCTATTCTATTCTATTCCATTCCATTCCATTCCATTCCATTCCATTCCATTCTTCATTCCTCTATTCTGTTCTGTTCTGTTCTGTTCTGTTCTGTTCTATTCCATTCCATTCTTCATTCCTCTATTCTATTCTATTCTATTCTATTCTATTCTATTCTATTCTATTCTATTCTATTCTATTCTATTCTATTCTATTCTACTCCTACTCCTACTCCTACTCCTACTCCTACTCCTACTCCTACTCCTACTCCTACTCCTACCCTGTTTTCCCCAAAATAAGATATCCCCTGATAATAAGCCCAATCAGGCTTTTGAGCGCATGGCAATAAGGCCAAGCACGTATTTCTGTAGTACAGCCTGTAGTACAGTGGACTAAAGCACTGTTATTAACATCTGCTGCTTGCAATTACTGCAAGTTCGAATGTCACCAGGCTCAAGGTTGACTCAGCCTTCCATCCCTTTCAAAGGTAGGTGAAATGAGGACCTGGATTGTGGGGGCAATAAGCTGACTTTGTATAAATATACAAAAGCATGACGGCTATTGCTTAACGCATTGTAAGCCCGCCCTGAGTCTCCGAAGAAGGGCGGCATATAAATCAAATTAAAAAAAAAAAAAAGCAAAAAAAGCAAAATTTCAGGATTCAAAAAAATATAATAAGACACAGGGTCTTATTTTCGGGGAGACACAATACTCCTATTCCTATTCCTATGTTCTATTCCAGGGGTCTCCACCCTTGGCAACTTTAAGCCTGGCGGAAGTCTGGGAGTTGAAGTCTGTAAGGCTTAAAGTTGCCAAGGTTGGAGACCCCTGTTCTAGTCTGTTCTAATCTTAGTTGCTCTTCTTCGCTAAGATTGGTTGCTAAACTAAGAGTCAGCTTAAAACTTTAGCTCCTGACACACATCTAAAGGGCTTGAGGTAAATAGCAAATAAAGAATAATGTACAAAGAGTTACTTAATCCAATGAATTTACCCAAGGACAGTAGTAACTCTCCCATTAGCAACTCCGAGCGCTTAAGAAAAGTTGTGCGGCTAAGATAATTTTGTAAACTAAGATTAATGCTTTAAGTAAACTTATTATCCAGTGTATGTAACCATAGAAGGAAAATCGGATGTATGATCTCATGATTAACCATATATGGAAAATGTATGATCTCACTGAATCCTTTGTCTTAGAAATGTATAAAAACCATTGTATCAGAGTTCTTTCTTTGTTCAAAGCTTCAGGTACAAATCTGGCTCTGAACCTTGCGCAATAAAACTGTCTCTGGCTAACCCAGGAATGTTGTTTGGTCCTTCCATTCCACTACAGGCTGGGGATGATGCGACCTTTTTGGGCTCCTTGTGTTCACAGGACAGTCTATAACCAAAGTTCTACCTCTTTTATTTGCAGACCAGTGCCGTGTTGTGCGTGGGCGGTTGTGCCCTTTTGGCTTTCAGCGCCCTGCTGGCGGTCATCGTCCTGTTCCTTCCCAGCGGACACTGTGAGAGACGGCTCTGCACCCTGGCTGGGTACATTCAGACAGCGGCCGGTAAGTGGCTCACAATCCTGGTTTGATTGAAGGAATTTGCTAGGTGTCTCCGATCTCCTCTACTGCAACTAATCCTGATTGGTATTTTTTCAAAGGTGTCCGCTTTAAGAGAGACGGACTTCAACTCCCAGAATTCCCCCGGCTAGTTCAGGTCCACCCATCTTAAAGCATGCTGGCTGGGGGATTCTGGGAGTGGAAGTCCAGCCATTTTAAAGCAGGCTGACCTATTCTATTCTATTCTATTCTATTCTATTCTATTCTATTCTATTCTATTCTATTCTATTCTATTCTATTCTCTATCCTATCCTCTATTCTATTCTATTCTATTCTCTATCCTATCCTCTATTCTATTCTATTCTATTTCCTTTCCTATCCTATCCTATCCTATCCTATCCTATCCTATCCTATCCTATCCTATCCTATCCTATTCCATTCCATTCCATTCCATTCTATTCCATTCTATTCTATTTTCTATCCTATCCTATCCTATTTTATTCTATTCTATTCTGTTCTATTTTTATCCTATCCTATCCTATCCTCTATTCTATTTTATTCTGTTCTATTCTATTCTATTTCCTATCCTATCCTCTATTCTATTCTATTCTATTCTATTCTATTCTATTCTATTCTATTCTATTTCCTATCCTATCCTCTATTCTATTCTATTCTATTCTATTCTATTCTATTCTATTCTATTCTATTCTATTTCCTATCCTATCCTCTATTCTATTCTATTCTATTCTATTCTATTCTATTCTATTCTATTCTATTCTATTTCCTATCCTATCCTCTATTCTATTCTATTCTATTTCCTATCCTATCCTATCCTATCCTATCCTATCCTATCCTATCCTATCCTCTATTCTATTCTATTCTATTTCCTATCCTATCCTATCCTATCCTATCCTATCCTATCCTATCCTATCCTCTATTCTATTCTATTTCCTATCCTATCCTATCCTATCCTATCCTATCCTATCCTATCCTATCCTATCCTATCCTCTATTCTATTCTATTCTATTTCCTATCCTATCCTATCCTATCCTATCCTATCCTATCCTATCCTATCCTCTATTCTATTCTATTCTATTTCCTATCCTATCCTATCCTATCCTATCCTATCCTATCCTATCCTATCCTCTATTCTATTCTATTCTATTTCCTATCCTATCCTATCCTATCCTATCCTATCCTATCCTATCCTATCCTATCCTATCCTATCCTATCCTATCCTATCCTCTATTCTATTCTATTCTATTCTATTCTATTCTATTCTATTCTATTCTATTCTATTCTATTCTATTCTATTCTATTCTATTTTCTATCCTATCCTATTAATTTCTCTTCCCTTCCCTTCCATTCCGTGCAATCCTTAACAATGTTGTGATGCCCCCTCTTGCAACCGACCTGCCAGATGTCCCATCCTCGAGGCAATTTCACTGTTGTGTTTCCAGGTAGCAGCTGTCACAACTTGTCACCAGGCTATTGTGCGGCTCCACAATCCCTGGGCTTCGCTTGCGTCAGTGGTTCCTTCCTGCTATGAAATGCTCTGCAGGAATCATCCTTCCTGGTTGATGACTAACAGCTGCCCTCGATACAGGGAGTCCTCCACTTACGACCACAGTCGTTAAGCGAACAGCTGCCAGTTGTTAAGATGGTGACACGGTTGTTTTTATTTCGGGTACAGATTGGTTCACCAAATCAATTAGTCCTTCCATAGCATCCCGTCTTAAAGCAGGCGACAGGTAGTCCTCGAATTCCGACTACCACGAAGCCCCACGTTTCTGTCGCTAAGCAAGGCAAGAGCAATCGTACAGGCAGTCCTCGACTTACGACCACAACGGAGCCCGAAAGCAAGACATTTGTTACGTGGGTTTTGCCCCGTTTTACAATCTTCCTTTCCACTGTCGTTAAGCGGACCACTGGTCGCTTAATCACACGGTTGTTAAGTGAATCTGACTTCCCCGTTGACTTCGCTTGGTCAGAAGGTCGCAAAAGGGGATCACATGACCCCGGGACACGCCAACCGTCGTAAACCGGAGTCAGTTGTCAAGCATCTCGTGACCATGGGGATGCTGCAATGGCCATAAGTCTGAAAAAGGCCCCTAAGTCACTTTTTTCAGTGTTTAACTTGGAACGGTCACTAAGTGTAACCGTTGTAAGTCGAGGACTACCTGTACTTAGACTTATATCCCGCTTTATAGCACTCTTTGAGTGGTTTAAAAATGTCAGCCTCTTACCCCCAACAATCTTGGTCCTCATTTACTGACCTTGGGCGGACGGAAGGCTGAGTCAATCTTGAGCCGGTTAGGATCGAACTTCCTGGCTGTGGGCAGAGTCAGCCTGCATTGCTGCACTCTAACCACTGCGCCACCAAGGCAGTCGTTAAATGAGTTTGGCCCCGTTTTTACTATGGTTTTTCTCACTGTCGTTCAACAAATCACTGCAGTTAACAGTATACAGGTAGTCCTGGACATACGACCTCAATTGAGCCCAACATCCCTGTTGTTAAGTGAGACATTTGTTAAAGGGAGTTTTGCCCCCACGTTACGACATTTCTTGCCACAGCCGTTAAGTGAATCACTGCAGTTTCTAAATGAGTTCAATGGTCGTTAAGTAAATCTGGCTTCCCGCACTGACTTCGTTTGTCAGAAGGTCGCAAAAAGGGGATCGCGTGACCCCTTTTTGCGTCCAACCGTCATAAATATGACTCAGTTGCCAAGTGTCCGAATTCTGATTGGGTGATCATGGGGAGGCTGCAAAAAACGGACATAAGTCACTTTTTTCAGTGCCGTGGTAACTTCGAACGGTGACTAAACATGAACGGTTGTAAGTTGAGGACTACCTGCAATTGAGTTGGAAGGGACTTTGGAGGTCTTCTAGTCCAACCCCCTGCTCAAGCAGAAGACCCTATACCAGCAAGGGCACACAAAACCATCTGTCTGGGCATGCCAGCCGTCACCCCAGCCCAGCTCTACTGTGAGCGCCTCCCGCCAGCCAGCTGATCTTTGGGTCTCTGCTGTGCATGTGCGTGGGTGGGGCCCATGGGGGGATATGTGTGCGCATGAGCGGGGTGGCGAGGTGGATGTGTGCAGGGGGGGGGTGCAGGTTTGTGCAGGAGGCTTTCCAGGCCCAAAACTGGGTGCGGGGGGGCCTCGCATGGTGCCCTTGCCCCAGTGGTGGGTTCCTCCCGGTTTGGTCAGGTTCGGCCGAGCCGGTAGCGGTGACGATATGACGTCACCGAACCGGTTCTCCCCCCCACGTTATTCTTACCTTTTATTTGGCCCCACCCCCAATCTTTTGCTGCCTCCTGAGTCCCAGCTGATGACTAGAGGGGAAAAAACTGTTGAAACTCTTGCCGCGGGGCTTCAAAGGGCCGCCCGACAGCTGATCAGTGTTAAAAGCAAACAAATGAGTCGGGTTGTAAGTGCGAGGACTGGTCGTAAGTGCAAGGACTTTCCAGAAATGACTCTGACCAGCTAGCCACGCCCACCTAGTCACATGACCTCCAAGCCACACCCACAAAATAAGCCACACCCACAGAACCGGTAGTAAAAAAAATTTAGAACCCACCCCTGCCCTGCACCCTGTTTTCGCTTCCAGGTTGGTGCAGGAAGCTTTCCAGGCCCAAAATGGGGCGCAGGGGTCGTCCGTATTGCATTTTGGGGGTTCTGGAAGGCACACTTTGCACACTCGGCACCAAAAAGGTTAACCCTCACTGCCCTATACCATTTCAGACCAATGGCTGTCCAATCTGTTCTTAACAGGGGTGCTATTCAGCAGGTTCTGACAGGTTCTGGAGAACCGGTAGCGGAAATTTTGAGCAGTTCGGCGAACCGGTAGCGGAAATTTTGAGCAATTCGGCGAACCGGTAGCGGAAATTTTGAGTAGTTCGGTGAACCGGTAGTGGAAAATTTGACTAGTTAGGAGAACCGGTGGCGGAAATTTTGAGTAGTTCAGAGAACCGGTAGTGGAAATTTTGACTACTTTGGCGAACTGGTAGCGGAAATTTTGAGTAGTTCAGAGAACTGGTAGCAGAAATGTTGAGTAGTTCCCAGAACCGGTAGCGGAAATTTTGAGTAGTTCGGCGAACCGGTAACAGAAATTTTAAGTGGTTCACAGAACCAATAGCAGAAATTTTGAGTAGTTCGGTGAACCGGTAGCGGAAATTTTGAGCAGTTCGGAGAACTGGTAGCGGAAATTTTGAGTAGTTCTGAGGACCAGTAGCGGAAATTTTGAGTAGTTTGGAGAACCCGTAGCAGAAATTTTGAGTAGTTCGGAGAACCGGTAGCAGAAATGTTGAGTAGTTCCCAGAACCGGTAGCGGCAATTTTGAGTAGTATGGAGAACCAGTAGCAGAAGTTTTGAGTAGTTCGGTGAGCCAGTAGCAGAAATTTTGAGTACTTCGGCGAACTGGTAGCGGAAATTTTGAGCACTTCGGAGAACCTGTAGCGGAAATTTCAAATAGTTCGGAGAACCGGCAAATAACCACCTCTGGCTGGCCCCAGAGTGGGGTGGGAATGGATTTTGCAGTATCCTCCCCCCCAGGAGTGGGGAGGGAATGGAGATTTTGCAATATCCTTCCCCAGGAGTGGGGAGGGAATGGGGATTTTGCAGTATCCTTCCCCAGGAGTGGGGAGGGAATGGGGATTTTGCAATATTCTTCCCCCAGGAGTGGGGCGGGAATGGGGATTTTGCAGTATCCATCCCCAGGAGTGGGGAGGGAATGGGGATTTTGCAATATTCTTCCCCCAGGAATGGGATGGGAATGGGGGTTTTGCAGTATCCTTCCCCTGCCATGCCCGCCAGGCCACACCACTCCCACCAAGCCACAGCCACAGAACCGGTAGTAAAAAAAATTTGAATTCCACCACTGCTTCTTAAAAACCTCCAGTGATGAAGCATGCACAACTTCTGGAGGCAGTTGTTAAGTGAACTGTGCCGTCGTTAAGCGAATCCCCATTGACTTTGCTTGATGGATGCTGGCTGGGAAGGTCAACAAATGGGGAATCACGTCAATCTGTCATAAATCTGCGTAGAAAAAACTGAAATTGCCTTGTCCAGATCAGGACACTGCATTTTGCCACTGTCTGCATAATGTTGATTTTAATTGGTTTAGGGAGCTTGGAGAAAAAAGTGGACATCCCATTTTATTTTATTTTTTTAAAAAAACGGATGGAAATAATCGAAGATCCTCCAGGATCCCAAGAGAATTTTCATCCGAGATCTCTGTGAAAAGGTTAATTAACAATTACACCCTCCTCATTTTTGTTTTAATTAAATTCTGCCCGTCTGGAAGACTTTTTTTTTCGTGCAATATTTGAAAACGGGCGAATGGGGTTAACAACCTTACAATTCTTCAGGTTGCCGGAATACAACCTTACCATGATTCACTTAGCGACCGCTCAAAGTGATAACAGCCCTGAGCAAAAGTGACTTACGACCATTTTTCACACACCGACGCCCGTTGCAGCATCCCCCTCCCCCGCGGTCACGTGATCCAAATTCGGACACTTGGCGGACTGACTCACATTTATGACGGTTGCAGTGGCCCGGGGTTCACGTGATCCCCTCTTGCGACCTTCCGACTGAGCAAAATCTATGGGGAAGCCAGATTCGTTCAACAACCCCGTTCCTGACTTAAGGACTGCAGCGATTCGCTTAACGACTGCGGCAAGGAAGGCCGTAAAACGGGGCAAAACACACTTAGCCATGGTCTTGCTTAGCGATGGAGATTTTGGGCTCAGTTGCGGTCATAAATCGAGGAGTATCTGTATATATTCTCGTGGTTCTTTGTAAAAGTGTATTTTGGGTCCTTCCCTCTTTTCTTTCCTTGGACATCTGGCAGGGAGGGAGGAAAAACTCCCTTAGCAATTGTCTTGCTTAGCGACGGAGATTTTGGGCTCAGTTGCGGTCGTAAATCGAGGAGTATCTGTATATATTCTCGTAGTTCTTTGTAAAAGTGTATTTTGGGTCCTTCCCTCTTTTCTTTCCTTGGACATCTGGCAGGGAGGGAGGAAAAACAGAAGCCTTTTTCTTCCTGTTTTCTTCCCGAAATAATTTTCTTGCAGGCTTCGTTCCAAAAAATGCAAACGGGGACTAAAATTAGTTTGACGGAAGAAAAGAAAGGCGCCTGGTTCTGAAAAAGGCGCCTGGTTTCCTAACGACAAAAAAAAAACCACACCCCTCTTTCTTGGTCCCTATTTTTAAAAATTACAGCTAGTTTTCGACTTAATTACTGTTCATTTAGTGCGGTCAAAGTTACGGCAGTGAAAAAAATGACTTAGGACCATTTTTCACACTTATGACCGTTGCAGCAGTATTTATGACGGTCGCCGTGTCCCGGGGTCACGTGATCCCTTCTTGCGACCTTCCGGCAAGCAAAATCATATGGGGAGGACAGACTCATTTAACAACTGTTTTCCTAATTGAAGAACTGCAGTGGTTCACTTAACGACTGTGGCAAGAACGGTCGTAAAATGGGACAAAACTCACGTAGCCACTGTCTTGCTTTGCCAGATTCACTTAACAACCGTGTTACTAACTTAACAGCTGCAGTGATTCACTTAACAACTGTGTTACTAACTTAACAGCTGCAGTGATTCACTTAACAACCGTGGCAAGAAAGGTCGTAAAACGGGGCAAAATTCACTTTTTTTAAAAAAATTTGATTTATATGCCGCCTTTCTCCGGAGACTCAGGGCGGCTTACAATGTGCTAACAATGCGTTAAGCAATAGCCTTCATCCTTTTTGTATATTTATACAAAGTCAGCTTATTGCCCCCACAAACTGGGTCCTCAATTTAAGAAACATTAAGAAATGTTTCACTTAGCAACAAAAATGTTAGACTCATTTGGGGTCATAAATTGAGGACTAGCTGTACTTTGAATTAAACTTTTTTTCCCCCTCAAACTTGGCAGGTTTGAAGCTTGGGGGATTCTGGTGTTGAAGTCCACAGAATTTGGGGAAAAAAAATCCCTCATTTACAGATTACAGATTACCAGAGTTGGAAGGGATCTTATAGGTCATCTAGTCTGACCCCTCCAACTTCATTTAAATGAAATCCTTTATAGAGAGTCCTCGACTTATGACCTTTGCTTTTAGCGGCCAAAGTTACAAAAGCATGGAAAAAAGAAACTTGGGACCATTCTCACACTTACGACGCTTGCATTATCCCCCACAATCCCCTGATCCAAATTTGGGCCCTTGGTAACCGGTTCACGTTTACAACGGCGGAAGGATCCCGGGATTGCGGGATCGGCGACCTTCCCAAGTCAGTGGCGACGCCGGATTCGCTTAACGACCACGGGATTCATTTGACAATGTCTGCGATTCGCTTAACAACCGGGACCAAAAAAATGGTTGTCAGGTCAAGGACTCGCTTAACAAGTGCCTCGCTTAGCAACGGAAGGCCTCCGTTGTTGTCTATAAGTTGAGGACTTTTCCAAACATGAATTATAGGCAGGAATATAATTTTGGGGAATTTTAGGAAAATTCCCCAAAATTGAGGAAAATTATGAATTTTGGAAAAATTTGTTCTGTTATTCTCGGAAAGGTTTGGACCCTCAAGACAGAAAAAGCTGAATAAGTGATTTTTTTCCTGCAAAGGCTGTTGCACGCTCGGTTTATTTGAGCCAACGAGACAGATGTGCAGGCTGTGGCCTCGAGTGAGCTAATCCCGCTCCAGATGTGTCTGGGCCGCTGCCCATCCCAGCACATCTGGAGGTGCGTCTTCCGAGCAGCTGGCCTTTTGTGGTGCACCACACCGGATAACAACGGGGTGTGCTCTTTTGTGTAAGATCGGTGCCAGAAGTGGGTTGTTGGGCTTCTGGGCTTCGAAGAAATGTGTCGTGATAATTCAGGTAGAAGTAATTCTAATTTTAATCTTGCGCCAGCGGCTTCCGATTCAGGCGCCATTCTCTGATCTTTGTTTGTTTGTTATTTGTATCTCGCCTTTATTGTTTTTACCAATAACTCAAGGTGGCGAATATATCCAGCACATCTTCTTCCTCCACCTATTTGCAACACAACAACAATCCTGTGAGGTTGGTTGGGAGGAAAGAGGAGGACTGGGACAAAGTCACCCAGCTGGCTTTCGTGCCTAAGGCGGGACTAGAACTCACCGTCTCCTGGTGATTGGCCCAAAGTCACCCAGCCGGCTTTCATGCCTAAGGCGGGACTAGAACTCACCGTCTCCTGCTGATTGGCCCAAAGTCACCCAGTCAGCTTTCATGCCTAAGGCGGGACTAGAACTCACCGTCTCCTCTTGATTGGCCCAAAGTCACCCAGCCGGCTTTCATGCATAAGGCGGGACTAGAACTCACCGTCTCCTGGTGATTGGCCCAAAGTCACCCAGCTGGCTTTCATGCATAAGGCGGGACTAGAACTCACTGTCTCCTGGTGATTGGCCCAGAGTCACCCAGCTGGCTTTCATTCATAAGGCGGGACTAGAACTCACCGTCTCCTGGTGATTGGCCCAAAGTCACCCAGCTGGCTTTCATGCATAAGGCGGGACTAGAACTCACCGTCTCCTGGTGATTGGCCCAAAGTCACCCAGCCGGCTTTCATGCCTATAGTGGAACTAGAACTCACCGTCTCCTGGTGATTGGCCCAGAGTCACCAGCTGGCTTTCATGCATAAGGCGGGACTAGAACTCACAGTCTCCTGGTGATTGGCCCAAAGTCATCCAGCCAGCATTCATGCCTAAGGCGGGACTAGAACTCACAGTCTCCTGGTGATTGGCCCAAAGTCACCCAGCCAGCTTTCATGCCTAAGGCGGGACTAGAACTCACAGTCTCCTGGTGATTGGACCAAAGTCACCCAGCCAGCTTTCATGCCTAAGGCGGGACTAGAACTCACTTTCTCCTGGTGATTGATCCAAAGTCACCCAGCCAGCTTTCATGGCTAAGGCGGGACTAGAACTCACTGTCTCCTGGTGATTGGCCCAAAGTCACCCAGTCAGCTTTCATGCCTAAGGCGGGACTAGAACTCACCGTCTCCTGGTGATTGGCCTAAAGTCACCCAGTCAGCTTTCATGCCTAAGGCAGGACTAGAACTCACCGTCTCCTGGTGATTGGCCCAAAGTCACCCAGCCGGCTTTCGTGCCTAAGGCGGGACTAGAACTCACCGTCTCCTGGTGATTGGCCCAAAGTCACCCAGCTGTTTTTTGTGCCTAGGACGGGACGAAATCTGAATTTTGATCGCACGATCATGGGGACGCTAAAACGGTCATATAGGTGAAAAAACGTTCCTAATCCTTTTCTTTTTAGCGTCGCCGTAACGACAAACGGTCACTAAACGAACCGTTGCACGTCGAAGACTACCTTTATCCAATTTTTTTTTTTTTTTTTTTTTTTAAACGCTGGTCCGGATCTTCCTCTCTTGGGCTTCCTTCGGTGTTTTGCAAATGAGAAATCCGCAGCTCCTTTTTGGGCTTGGTGACCTTGGCAAGAAATCGCTGCGCCAGCCAATAAAACCCGACAAACTCCGTTGCCTTCCGATAGGGGGATATAAAAACTATAATTACTTTCGGGAATGAGTTATGAGTCACGGGAAGTGTGTGGGGGGGGGGCTTCCTTCTCCCCTCCCTCTCTCCACCACCCCCCCTCCTCTACTCCTGTTTTTGTTTGATTGAATTATCCAGAGGTGGGTTTGCAAAGAGCGGTTAGCAGATGGATGGCTGTGGCCAGGCAATTAATAGGTTGAAATATACAGCCTCCGTCGGGGGAGCCTCGGTGCTGGGTGCGGATCCTACTGCCCTGCTTTCTCCCAGGGAGCTTGGTTTGACTTTAGGGGAGGGCCAGGAAAAGCAATCGTGTATGTTTTAATATAAATTATATCCGTGCATTTATGTATTTTATATTTTTAACGGGCGGTTTTTATTGTTTGTGAGCCGCCCTGAGTCCTCGGAGATAGGGCGGCATATGAATTTCATTCAATAAATAAATAAATAAATAAATAAATAAATAAATAAATAAATAAATAAATAAATAAATGTGTGTTAAATAATGGTTAAAAGTGAGTTAAAATGTCACCAAGTATTATCTATGTAAATAGTTAAAACACTGCACATCCGATACAAATTGAAAATCTGTATTATGTTTATGTTGTTCTATGTTATTGTTTGAATGTTTGTTTGTTTTTTCTTCTTATTTCTCTTTTGTTTTTGTTTTTTTTAAAAACCTTAATAAAGTTTAATGAAATAAATAAATAAATAAATAAATAAAGTGTGTGTGAAAGCATACACAAGAAAGCAACCAAGCTCAGAAAGCACCAAGAACCCCACAGTCATCCTCCTCCTCCTCCTCCTCCTCCTCCTCCTCCTCCCCTTAAACCCCCCTCCCTTCTGGCAGTGATGTTGTTACCTAGTTGGGTCATGAAACGTTTGCAAGAAAACAACGAAGCTCAGAGGAACACCACATATCCCATAGTCGTCGTCGTCCT
The DNA here is from genome assembly GCF_029531705.1 of Pantherophis guttatus. The sequence continues at coordinate 614,938 of NW_026844202.1, forward strand.
CCTCCTCCTCCTCCTCTCCTCCTCCTCCTCCTCCTCCTCCTCCTCCTCCTCCTCCTCCTCCTCCTCCTCCTCTCCGCCAACCGCACTCCCTTCTGGCATTGATAACATTACCTAGTTTGTTAATGAAATGTCTGCAAGAAAAGCTCAGAGAACACCAAGGAGCCTGAAGCCTTCCTATCTAGTGGTTTTGTTTTTTTAATCTCTCTCTGCATCTATTATTCAAAAGCAGGAATTGCGTCTTCATAACAAAAGAAGCATTTTCACTCCAGCAGTGACGGATGGTGGTTGGCAGTGAGTCACACTTTTCTCTCTCTCTCTCTCTCTCTCTCTCTCTCTCTCGCTCTCGCTCTCACTCTCGCTCTCTCTCTCTCTCTCTCTCTCTCTCTTTTTGCAGAATAAATGGATATTTTTTTTTTGTTTCTTGCCCAAACCAACAGGCACCAAAGAGCGAGTTGGTGAAAAAGGCCCCTTCCCCAACCTGGTGCCCTCTGGAAGCTCTCAGGGTAACACCTCCAGATCTCTAGCCAACGTAGCCGAAATGCGATTTTACTTTTATTTATTCAACCGATTTATAGAGCTGCCCATCAGACAAATGGGACTCGGGGTGGGGTACGATGGAAAGAGAAGCAATCCATAAAATGGACAACATTGAAAACATCACAGAATTTTAAAAAAGGCATCTTTAGGGTTAAAATAGGAGGGGAGGGTTACGTCCAACATTTCTTAAGAGCATCTTAATTGTGGGTACTTCATCCCTGGAGGTTTTTAAGAAGAGATTGGACAGCCATTTGTCTGAAATGATGTAGGATCTCCTTCCTTCCTTCCTTCCTTCCTTCCTTCCTTCCTTCCTTCCTTCCTTCCTTCCTTCCTTCCTTCCTTCCCTCCTTCCTTCCCCTTCCTTCCTGCCTGCCTTCCTTCCTTCCTTCCCCTCCCTTCCTTCCTTCCCTCCTTCCTTCCTTCCCCTTCCTTCCTTCCCTTCTTCCTTCCTTCCCCTTCCTTCCTTCCTACCCCTTCCTTCCTTCCCTCCCCTTCCTTCCTTCCTTCCCCTTCCTTCCTGCCTGCCTTCCTTCTTTCCTTCCCCTCCCTACCTTCCTTCCCCTTCCTTCCTTCTCCTTCCTTCCTTCCTTCCTTCCTTCCTTCCTTCCTTCCTTCCCTCCCCTTCCTTCCTTCCTTCCCTCCTTCCTTCCTTCCCCTTCCTTCCTTCCCTCCTTCCTTCCCTTCCTTCCTTCCTTCCCTTCCTTCCTTCCTTCCCTCCCCTTCCTTCCTTCCTTCCCCTTCCTTCCTTCCCTCCCCTTCCTTCCTTCCTTCCCCTTCCTTCCTTCCTACCCCTTCCTTCCTTCCCTCCCCTTCCTTCCTTCCTTCCCCTTCCTTCCTGCCTGCCTTCCTTCTTTCCTTCCCCTCCCTACCTTCCTTCCCCTTCCTTCCTTCTCCTTCCTTCCTTCCTTCCTTCCTTCCTTCCTTCCTTCCTTCCTTCCTTCCTTCCTTCTTTCCTTCCCCGTCCTTCCTTCCTTCCTTCCTTCTCCTTCCTTCCTTCCTTCCTCCCTCCCTCCCTCCCTCCCTTCCTTCCTTCCTTCCTTCTCCATCACTGGAGGTTTTTAAGAAGAGATTTGAAAACAAAAATTCATCTGAAATGATGTAGGGTCTCCTGTTCGGGCAGGGGGTTGGACTTGATGACCTCCAAGGTCCCTTCCAACTCAATTGCAGGTAGTCCTTGACTTACAACAGCCCATGTAGTGACTGTTGGAACTTACACAGCATTGAAAAAAGTGACACTTGTTTATCCGAAGGTCGCAAAAGGGGATCACATGACCTGGGGACACTGCGACCGTCATAACTATGAGTCGCTTGTCTGAATGTTGATCATGTGACCACGGGGGATTTTGCAGTGGTCATAAGTGAGAAAAAATGGTTGTAAGTCACTTTTTTCAGTGCCATTGTAACGTCAAACGGTTGTTAAGTCCAGGACACCCTCGCTGCAGTTGTTAAATGATTTGATTTATTGATAAATAAATGAATGAAAAGGCGAGCAAGGAAAATTACAGGTAGTCTTCGACTTACGACCACAATTGAGCCCAACATTTCTGTTGCTGAGCCAGGCGGTCGTTAAGTGAGCTTTGCCCCGTTTTATGACCTTTTCTGCCACTTCGTTGTTAAGTGAATCACTGCAGTTATTAAGTTAGTACCACAGTCGTTAAATGAATCTGATTTCCCCATTGACTTGACATGTTTGCGGGGGGGGGTCACAAAAGGAGATCTCCTGACCTCGGAACGTTGCAACCGTCATAAATATGAAGCATTTGAATTTTGATCACCTGACCACGTGACCACGGGGATGCCGTAGGTCGTAAGTGTGAAAAACTGGCCATAAGTTTTTCTCAACCTTCGTAACTTGAAGATGGGAGGACTTCAACTCCCAGACTCCCCCAGCCAGCAGCGCTGGTTGGGGGATTCTGGGAGTTGAAGTCCACCCATCTTCAAGCTTCCAAGGTTGAGAAACACTGCTTTGAACCGTCACTAAACAGAACGTTGTAAGTCGAGGTCTACCTCTATTTATATCGAGCAGCTCTGGCAACAATTAAGGAAGCTGTTGCATGGGCGGGACAGATCGTCATCAAAACATGGTCACTAAACGAATGTTTGTAAGTCAAGGACTACCTGTATTTTTTTTTTTTTACCTGCTTGGAAAGAAATAATCAGGTGGGTTTGGAGAAGAGAAAGAAACGCAGGTGTTTCGGCCCCTCCCTCACCACGGCCCCGTTTTGCAAATCGCATTCTCAACCACGGTTTATTTCAAGGATGCGCTCCGGAAATTTTGTTTTTATCTTCTTTGTTGGAGGCCATTAGCTAAAAAGGCTTCAGGGAGCTTTTGCACAGCTGGCACTGGATTTGCTCGTTGGGTGGGATATTAATTGAGCTATTTGGCTGCCAGGATGATGGGAAGATTCAGTTTCTGCCTTGGCAGCTGGCTCAGAGCTGCCTTTCTCAGCCCCTCAGGAGCTTAAAGAGGGGTGGGCTTCCACTCCCAGAATCCCCCACCTAGCATGCTTTAAGAGGGGCGGACTTCCACTCCCAGAATTCCCTAGCCAGCCTGCTTTAGTTTTAGTTTAGTTTTAGTTTTATTAAATTTGTATACCGCCCTACTCCCGAAGGACTCAGGGCGGTGAACAGGCAGAAGATAAAATACAGAAATACAAAAGTTAAAAACAATTTTAAACCAAATTAAATAATATTGGCCCACGACAATTAAAATCCCAATAAATTTAAAACAAATTAAAATTTCAATTTAAAATTTAAAAGAAAGGGGAGAAAAATTAAGCCAGGCCGGCTTGCTGGAATAGGAGGGTCTTAAGAGCACGGCGGAAAGTGCTAGATCCGGGATCCTCCGTATCTCCGGGGGGAGCTCGTTCCAGATAGTGGGTGCCCCCACAGAGAAGGCCCTCCCCCTGGGGGCCGCCAGTCGACACTGCTTGGCTGACGGCACCCGGAGGAGCCCCTCTCTATGAGAGCGTTCTGGCCAGTGGGAGGCTATTGGTGGTAGTAGGCAGTCCCGCTTTAAGAGGGGTGGACTTCCACTCCCAGAATCCCCAGCTGTCATGCTTGAAGATGGGTGGACTTCCACTCCCAGAATTCCCCACCTAGCATGCTTAAAATGGGTGGACTTCAATTCCCAGAATTCCCTAGCTAGCCATGCTTTAAGAGGAGTGGAAGAGAAGCTTCGTGCTTCTAGGTTCCGAAAACACCAGCCTGAAGATGACGAATGAGACTTCGTCGAAACGTTGCCAAGACACTTCCAATTTTACGCGGGAGAAAACCCGAATAACCAAAGACCTACATACAAACACCTCAGAAAATAAATAATTTTTATTTTATTGTATATTTTATTTTTATTTTATTTTATATATATATCGTGTTTCCCCGAAAATAAGACCCTGTCTTATATTTTGTTGAACCCTGAAATAAGCGCTTGGCCTTATTTCCATGCGCTCAAAAGCCCGATTGGGCTTATTATCAGGGGATGTCTTATTTTGCAGGAAAACAGGGTATTATTTTATATATATACCGTATATTTGTTTTGTTTTATTTTATTTCATTTCATTTCATATGTGTTTTATTTAAGTATATATAAATTATTAATAAATTATGAATTTATAAAATATAAATTATTTATATGTATTTTTCTTCAGCCGGGTATTTTCCTACGTAAGCCAAGTTTTCCTAGGCTTTTTCAGACAGCAAGCAAGCGTTTTGCTGCCTTATTGGGAGACTAATATAGATCTATTTTGGACTGATTGGTCCTCATCAGTTAGTCACACCCTTACCATATGTTCCCTCCCCGTAGAGGCAAAGTATTTGCTTTCTTCTCTTATCTATCTATCATCTATCTATCTATCTATCTATCTATCTATCTATCTATCTATCTATCATCTATCTATCTATAATCTATCTATCTTATAATCTATCTATCTATCTATCTATCTATCTATCTATAATCTATCTATCTATCTATAATCTATCTATCTATCTATCATCTATCTATCATCTATCTATCATCTATCTATCTATCTATCTATCTATCTATCTATCTATCTATCTATCTATAACAGTCTATAAAAACATCGAAACGTTGGAATTAAATCTTCAAAAGAAAAATCTTTAAAAGCTGGCAAGACCCAGGTTTTCCTTTAGGCTTCTGTTTTTCTTCCCCCACCTTTCTAATATATACAGTATATATTTCGATATATATGCAAAAAATTAAAATCTCGGGTGTTTTCCCGCGTCATTGCAAATAAGTAAATTTTAAGCTGGGATTTTAACCAGAATTTTAAACATTTTAACCAACTTATTTACAATGATGCGGGAAAACACCCGAGATTTTAATTTTTTGCATAGGCACACCCGCGAAAACTTAAGAAGACTATATATATATGTCTTTTTCTTTTTTTCATAGGCTTTTATGTGCATATTCTTCTAGCCAGGTTCCACCTATGTAAGCTAAGATGTTCTTCAGCCCTAGTTCTGCGAAATCTCATTCACAAGTTTCTGGGCTTTTTGTATCCTGCTGAAAAGCAACAACTCTGTGCTGCAATTTGGGAGACTCAAATAGCTATTTCTGCCTTATAAGGCATCATCAGTGAGCCACACCCTCTTCTCAAGTATCCTCCATTGTAAAGGTACAATGTGTCTTGAAGAAGAACAAATTAGCTTACATAGGTGGAACCTGGCTAGAAAGAATATGCACATAAAAGCCTACGAAAAAAGAAAAAGACACATTGTACCTTTACAATGGAGGATACTTGAGAAGAGGGTGTGGCTCACTGATGACGCCTTATAAGGCAGAAATAGCTATTTGAGTCTCCCAAATTCCAGCAGAGAGTTGTTGCTTTTCAGCAGGATACAAAAAGCCCAGAAACTTGTGAATGAGATTTCACAGAACTAGGGCTGAGGAACAACTTAGCTTACGTAGGTGGAACCTGGCTAGAAAGAATATGCGCATACACACACACACACACACACACACACACACAATCTTATACCCACTCCTGTGCATAGAATGTTGTTAGCAGGAGCCATATGGGCACCAGCTGCACAATAAAAAGACAATGAAGCACGCATGATCCATCCTGTAGATTTGAAAATGGTGACAATGAAATCCGGCAACCGTTATCATAAATCAGGGGGCTCTTTCCACCCCCTGCCGCTGATCTGTCTTTTGGGCAGATTGACATTGGCGGGTTCCATTGTAGTTTATTTTTTTCCCGGGGCCTCCCTGCTTTTTGAAATGAATGCGGGTGGCAAAATATTTCTTAAGGCGCTGCCTATTGTTTTTATTGCACAGGTGGTCCTCTTTACTTACTTTTTACTTTTATTTGATTTGTATACCGCCCTACTCCCGAAGGACTCAGGGCGGTGAACAGCCAACAATAAAATACATAGATACAAAATTTAAAAAGCAGAAATAAAATTGAATTAAATAGTTTGGCCCAGACAGATTAAAACTCCAGTTAATTTAAAACAAATTTAAACTTTGAGCATTAAAAATATTAAACATATTAAAATATTAAAATTATTTAAAAAAGAGGGAGAAAGTTAGGCCAAGCCCACCTGGTGAAACTTAATAACTATTGCTTTCCTTCCAGACGTTTCATGACCCGTCTAGATAACATCATCAATGCTAGAAGGGGGCAGGAGGAGGAGGAGGATTGAGGGGTGCTTGGTGCTCTCTCAGCTTGGTGGTTTTCTTGCGGACTTTTAATTACCCAACTAGGGAACATGATCAGTGCCAGAAGTGAAGAGGAGGAGGAGGACTGTGAGGTCCTTGGTGCACTCTGAACTTGGCTGCTTTGTTGCAGACGTTTCATGACCCATCTAGGTAACATCATCAGTGCTAGAAGGGGGGAGGAAGGGAGGAGGAGGAGGAGAATTGTGGGATCCTTTGGTTGTTTTCTTGCAGACGTTGCATGACCCAACTAGGTAACATCATCAGGGCACCAAAGAAGTCCCAAACTTAACCCCAAAAATTGCGTAAAATCCTGATATTTCAATGGAGACCACAAGGCATCAAAATAAACTCTGGAGCCCTTTTCGTGACATTTAGATGTTTTCAATGTTACCTAGTTTGGGTAACGAAACATCTGGAAGGAAACCACCAAGCTCAGAGAGCACCAAGGACCACCTCCCCGCCACCCACCCACCCCCAATCTCATCTCTGATAAAAGGTTGTGTCTTGCAGAGAGCGAGCGGAATAATGCAGAACTCTTCTTGTGCGGATTTATTAATTTCCTTTTGCAAAGGCAGAGGCAGCGAAACGAACAGATTGCAGTCAATTGTTGCTAAGTGGCCGCGGTTCAGCTCGGGAGAGACGCCATAAACACGCCAGAGAGAGCGCGTGGCAGCCATTGACCTTCAGATCGATAGCCAGGTCCTGTGGGGAGGAGGGAGACGGGAAGGGAAGACGCTCCAGGCGGGCTTGGGCCATTTGGGTCATGTACATACTAATATCTACAGGCAAGCAAGCATTCATTCCAGTGCAACTGGAAGAGGGGTGGGCTTCAACTCCCATAATTCCCCAGCCAGCATGCTTTAAGAGGGGTGGACTCCAACTCCCAGAATCCCCCAGCCAGCATGCTTTAAGATGGGTGGACTCCAACTCCCAGAATCCCCCAGCCAGCATGCTTTAAGAGGGGTGGACTCCAACTCCCAGAATCCCCCAGCCAGCATGCTTTAAGAGGGGTGGACTCCAACTCCCAGAATCCCCCAGTCAGAATGCTTTAAGAAGGATGGACTTCCACTCCCAGAATCCCCCAGCCAGCATGCTTTAAGATGGGTGAACTCCAACTCCCAGAATCCCCCAGCCAGCATGCTTTAAGAAGGATGGACTTCCACTCCCATAATTCCCCAGCCAGCATGCTTTAAGATGGGTGAACTCCAACTCCCAGAATCCCCCAGCCAGCATGCTTTAAGAGGGATGGACTTCCACTCCCAGAATCCCCCAGCCAGCATGGTTTAAGAGGGGTGGACTCCAACTCCCAGAATCCCCCAGCCAGCATGCTTTAAGAGGGATGGACTTCCACTCCCATAATTCCCCAGCCAGCATGCTTTAAGATGGGTGAACTCCAACTCCCAGAATCCCCCAGCCAGCCTGCTTTAAGAGGGATGGACTTCCACTCCCATAATTCCCCAGCCAGCATGCTTTAAGAGGGGTGGACTCCAACTCCCAGAATCCCCCAGCCAGCCTGCTTTAAGAGGGATGGACTCCAACTCCCAGAATCCCCCAGTCAGCATGCTTTAAGAAGGATGGACTTCCACTCCCAGAATCCCCCAGCCAGCATGCTTTAAGAAGGATGGACTTCCACTCCCATAATTCCCCAGCCAGCATGCTTTAAGATGGGTGAACTCCAACTCCCAGAATCCCCCAGCCAGCATGCTTTAAGAGGGATGGACTTCCACTCCCAGAATCCCCCAGCCAGCATGGTTTAAGAGGGGTGGACTCCAACTCCCAGAATCCCCCAGCCAGCATGCTTTAAGAGGGATGGACTTCCACTCCCATAATTCCCCAGCCAGCATGCTTTAAGAGGGTGGACTCCAACTCCCAGAATCCCCCAGCCAGCCTGCTTTAAGAGGGATGGACTTCCACTCCCATAATTCCCCAGCCAGCATGCTTTAAGAGGGGTGGACTCCAACTCCCAGAATCCCCCAGCCAGCATGCTTTAAGAGGGGTGGACTCCAACTCCCAGAATCCCCCAGTCAGCATGCTTTAAGAAGGATGGACTTCCACTCCCAGAATCCCCCAGCCAGCATGCTTTAAGATGGGTGAACTCCAACTCCCAGAATCCCCCAGCCAGCATGCTTTAAGAAGGATGGACTTCCACTCCCATAATTCCCCAGCCAGCATGCTTTAAGATGGGTGAACTCCAACTCCCAGAATCCCCCAGCCAGCATGCTTTAAGAGGGATGGACTTCCACTCCCAGAATCCCCCAGCCAGCATGGTTTAAGAGGGGTGGACTCCAACTCCCAGAATCCCCCAGCCAGCATGCTTTAAGAAGGATGGACTTCCACTCCCAGAATCCCCCAGCCAGCATGCTTTAAAATGGGTGGACTCCAACTCCCAGAATCCCCCAGTCAGCATGCTTTAAGAGGGGTGGACTCCAACTCCCAGAATCCTCCAGTCAGCATTCTTTAAGATGGGTGAACTCCAACTCCCAGAATCCCCCAGCCAGCCTGCTTTAAGAGGGGTGGAATTCAACTCCCAGAATCCCCCAGCCAGCCTGCTTTAAGAGGGGTGGACTTCCACTCCCAGAATTCCCCAGGCAGCATGCTTTAAGATAGGTAGACTTCAATTCCCAGAATTCTCCATTCCTATCTACCACTGCAATTGATGAACACTTGCATAAATCTTAGATTGGAGCAGCCATCAACCTGGGAAGCCGCTGCCCTTCTGTCTCTCTTTTAGGGGTGCATTGGGGGGGACCCTTTTTCCTGAACTCGTCATATCTTTCTTTTGCTAGGTTTAGTCCCATCGTGGTCTGTTTTCTGACCGCAAAAAGAAACCCACCGTCTTATCATTTCTTTCCAAGAATCAAAAAGTTTTTTTTTTTCAATCCTTCTCCAACCCATACAAGTCTTTTACTTACAACTATTCATTCAGTGACCATTCGAAGTTTTCAATGGCACTGGGAAGAGTGACTTACGGCCGTTTTTCACACTTACGACCGTTGCAGCATTCCCCACCATCACGTGATCGAATTCAAGACACTTGGCAACTGTCTCATATTTATGACGGTCGCAGTGTCCCGGGGTCATGTGATCACTTTTTTTGCGACCTTCTGACAAGCAACGTCAATCGGGAAGAGAGATTCGAAATTATTTATGCTTAAGGCAGTGTTTCTCAACCTCGGAAGCTTGAAGATGGGGGGACTTCAACTCCCAGAATCCCCCAGCCAGCAGCGCTGGCTGGGGGATTCTGGGAGTTGAAGTCCCCCCATCTTCAAGCTTCCGAGGTTGAGAAACACTGCTGTAGGTTCTCCCACTTGAGCAGGGGGTTGGAGAGTCAAACTCAATTTCATTGAGGGCCGCATTGGGGTTGTGCTTGACCTCGGGGCGGGAGGGGGGGAGCTGAGTGGGCGTGGCCTGCTTGATGTCACTCATGTCAGGGGCGCCTGTGTTGGCCCAAGCGCTCTGCCAGCGAAAACGGACTCCCAAGCTCTGTTTTCGCCCGCGAACAGCGTCCTGCAACTCTGCCAGCAAAAACGGAGCTCGGGAAGGCCGCGTGTGGCCCTCCTAAGCTCCGTTTTCGCTGGCAGAGGCACCGTAGGCCTTCGCTGTTTTCCATGGCAGCCCCATGAACTAGATCTGGCCGACGGGCCTTGCAGTTTGACACCTAGATGACGTCCAAGGTACCTTCCCTCTCTGTTATTCCGTCAGTTGCTAGGAGTTATGACATCACCAAAGGAGGAGGCAGTTACTTCTTGGTTGCTAAGAGACAGGCATTGTTGGGTTACCCAACGGCAGGACGATGGATCTGTCCTTCTGAGGCTACTGATGGAGTTGAGTCCCCAGGAGGACAAGCTTTGGAGGGTTGCTGGGTTTTCCTTGGAGAACCTCTCATCCTTCTGCGTCCTCTTTTGGAGAGAAGTCCTCCTTCTCTCCTTCTTCTCCTGTCCCCTTCCTTTCTCCTGGCGCTGCACCGTCCTCCTCTAAAGTGGGCAATCTAAGAGTTGGAGGATCGACTCGGCTCACCCAAACTCCACCATGAATAAGAAGGAATCCCAAATCAAGAAAAAAAAACCCAGAGGGAAAGAAGAGCTGGAAGAACTGAAGAAGGAGGTGACCCTTGACGATCACAAATTGTCTCTTCAGGAACTCAGCCTTAAGTATGAGGTGGACCTCGCCAAAGGACTGACCAGGGCACAGGCAGCCCAGACCTTGGAAAAGAATGGCCTAAATGCCCTCACTCCTCCGCAAACCACCCCGGAGTGGGTCAAATTTTGCAAGCAACTCTTCGGCGGGTTTTCCATCCTCCTGTGGATCGGCGCGATTCTTTGCTTTCTGGCGTACTGGGTGCAAAACATAATGGGCGCGAGAGTACAGAAGGACAACCTGTATCTGGGCGCTGTGCTATCCGGCGTGGTTATCGTGACCGGGTGTTTCTCCTACTTTCAAGAAGCCAAAAGTTCCAAAATTATGGAATCCTTCAAGCACATGGTTCCACAGCAAGCCCTGGTGATCCGGGATGGTGAAAAGCTGCAGATCAACGCTGAGTTTGTAGTCGTGGGAGATCTGGTTGAGGTCAAAGGGGGCGATCGGATTCCTGCGGACTTAAGGATCATCTCTGCCACCGGTTGCAAAGTGGACAATTCCTCTCTGACCGGCGAGTCAGAACCCCAGAGTCGTTCGGCCGAGTTTACCAACGAGAACCCGCTGGAGACCCAAAACATCTGTTTCTTCTCCACGAATTGTGTTGAAGGCACAGCTCGGGGCATTGTCATCTTGACAGGGGACTACACAGTCATGGGTCGCATTGCCTCGCTGGCTTCCGGCTTGACCGAACGCCGTACACCGATTGCCCGGGAAATAGCACATTTTATCCACATCATCACCGGAGTCGCCGTTTTCCTAGGAGTGACATTCTTCATCTTGGCCATGATTCTTGGCTATGACTGGCTGGAAGCCGTCGTCTTCCTGATCGGTATCATCGTGGCGAATGTCCCAGAAGGTCTACTGGCCACTGTCACTGTCTGCCTGACCCTCACTGCCCAACGCATGGCGCGGAAGAACTGCCTGGTGAAAAACCTAGAAGCCGTCGAGACCCTGGGGTCCACCTCCACAATCTGCTCGGACAAAACCGGAACGCTGACTCAAAACCGCATGACCGTTGCCCACCTGTGGTTTGACAATGAGATCTACGAAGCCAACATCACCGAGATTTACGCCGGGGCCATATTTAACACGCGCTCACCCACGTGGCTGGCCCTGGCCCACATTGCGGGGTTGTGCAACAGGGCAGACTTCAAAGCAGACCAGGAGAACATCCCCATTGCCAAGAAGGAGACCACCGGAGACGCCTCCGAGTCGGCCCTCCTTAAGTGTATCGAGCTATCCTGGGGCTCCGTCAAGGAGATGCGCGAGAAGAATCCCAAAGTAGCCGAGATCCCCTTCAACTCCACCAACAAGTACCAACTCTCCATCCATGAAGCTGCAGACAAATCCAAAGGTCATCTCTTGGTGATGAAGGGCGCTCCGGAGCGGATCTTGGAATGTTGTGCCACCATCCTTTTGCAAGGAAAGGAAGTGATCCTGGACAAGAACATACAAGAAGCTTTTCTGAACACCTACAATTATCTCGGGGGGTTAGGCGAGAGAGTGCTCGGATTCTGCCACTGCTACCTCCCCGACAAACAGTTTCCGCGCGGCTTTAAGTTCGACGTGGACAAACCTAACTTCCCCACCACCAAGCTGTGCTTCGTGGGGCTTATCTCCATGATCGACCCGCCTCGCGCTGCCGTGCCGGATGCCGTTGGGAAGTGCCGCAGCGCTGGAATTAAAGTGATCATGGTCACGGGCGACCACCCAATCACTGCCAAAGCGATTGCCAAGGGGGTCGGGATCATTTCTGAAGGCAGCGAGACAGTCGAAGACATCGCAGCCCGGCTGCATATCCCGGTCAGCCAAGTTGATCCCCGGGAAGCCGAGGCCTGCGTCGTTCATGGTTCCGAACTTAAGGACATGACCTCCCGACAACTGGATAATATCCTTTCGAGTCATTCCGAGATCGTCTTTGCTCGCACGTCCCCGCAGCAGAAGCTGATCATCGTCGAAGGGTGTCAGAGGCAGGGGTCCATCGTCGCTGTGACCGGAGATGGGGTGAACGACTCCCCAGCCCTGAAGAAAGCCGACATTGGCATTGCCATGGGCATCACAGGCTCCGATGTATCCAAGCAGGCTGCCGACATGATCCTCCTGGATGACAACTTCGCCTCCATCGTGACCGGCGTGGAGGAAGGCCGCCTGATCTTTGACAACCTGAAGAAGTCCATTGCCTACACGCTGACCAGCAACATTCCGGAGATCTCCCCTTTCCTTCTGTTCATCATCTTCAACATCCCGCTGCCCCTGGGCACCATCACCATTTTGTGCATCGACCTGGGCACGGACATGGTGCCCGCCATCTCCCTGGCCTACGAGAAAGCCGAGAGTGACATCATGAAGAGGAAGCCGCGGAACGCCAAGACGGACAAGCTGGTGAACGAGCGCCTGATCAGCATGGCGTACGGACAGATTGGCATGATGCAAGCTCTGGCCGGGTTCTTCACCTACTTCGTCATCATGGCCGAGAACGGGTTCCTGCCGTCCACCTTGCTGGGGATCCGCCTGGAATGGGACGACCATACCATCAACGACCTGGAAGACAGTTACGGCCAGCAGTGGACGTACCAGCAGCGGAAAGTGATAGAGTACACCTGTCACACGGCCTTCTTCATCAGCATCGTGATCGTCCAGTGGGCCGATCTCATCATTTGCAAGACCAGGAAGCTGTCCCTTTTCCACCAGGGCATGAGGAACGAGATTATGGTCTTCGGCCTGATTGAAGAAACCACCTTGGCGGCGTTTCTCTCCTACTGCCCAGGAATGGAGGTGGCCCTACGCATGTACCCGCTCCGCGTGACGTGGTGGCTGTGTGCTCTCCCGTTCTCAGTGCTCATTTTGTCTACGATGAAATCCGCAAGTATCTTCTGCGACGTTATCCGGGGGGCTGGGTTGAGCGGGAAACTTACTACTGAGCTGGTCACCCCAAAATTATGCGTCTCTTTTTGGGATGAAATCTTCCTGAGGTAGAATTTTTTTTTTTTTTTTGGCAGATCAACCCTGGCTTGGATGTCGGTTGCCCCAAACATTTATTTAAAATCGAAGGGCACTCTATACACCTTGAAGTAAATGTGTATACTACGGTCGGAGGCGATAATAAAATTGAACACCGCAATCCAGAAAAAGTAGCCGAGATAATTATTTTATTTGTATCCTGCCTTTCTTATTGTTGCAAATAACTGAAGATGTCATACATACCCAACAGACCTTCCTCCTCCTCCTATTTTCCCCACAACAACCCCCCTGTGAGGTGGATTGGGCTGAGAGAGAGGGACTGGCTCAAAGTCACCCAGCAAGTTTTTCTGCCTAAGCTAGCACTAGAAGTCACTGTCTCCTGATAATTGGCCCAATCACCCAGCCCGCACTCATGCCTACAAGCGGGGCTAGAACTCACAGTCTCCTGGTAATTGGCCCAATCACCCAGCCCGCACTCATGCCTTACAAGTGGGACTAGAACTCATCATCTCCTGGTAATTGGCCCAATCACCCAGTTTGTGCTCATGCCTACAAGTGGAACTAGAACTCACCATCTCCTGGTAATTGGCCCAATCACCCAGCCTGTGCTCATGCCTACCAGTGGAACTAGAACTCACTGTCTCCTGGTAACTGGCCCAATCACCCAGCCTGTGCTCATGCCTACAAGCGGGACTAGAACTCACCATCTCCTGGTAATTGGCCCAATCACCCAGCCTGTGCTCATGCCTACAAGTGGAACTAGAATTCCTGTCTCCTGGTAATTGGTCCAATCACCCAGCCTGTGCTCATGCCTACAAGCGGGACTAGAATTCACCGTCTCCTGGTAATTAGCCCAATCACCCAGCCTGTGCTCATGCCTACAAGTGGAACTAGAACTCACTGTCTCCTGGTAATTGGCAATCACCCAGTCCGTGCTCATGCCTACTAGTCCCTACTAGTCCCTACTAGGGACTAGAACTTCCGGTCTCCTGGTGATTGGCCTCAAATCTTCAAGGCGTCTTTCATACCTAAGGCGGGACTAGAACCCCCCATCTCCTGGTGATTGGCCCCAAGTCATCTCACCGGCTTTCATGCATAAGGCAAGACTTGAACTCACAGTCTCCGACTTTCTAGCCTGGTGCCTTAATCACGACACCAAACGGGCTCCCTCAAATTCTTCCGTCCCGCTCAGTCCTCCACTTTCTTTTGCTAAATTTCTTCCCAGAAAACATAGAAGGGAAAAGGATGCAAAATCACAAACTTACACACTTGTTATCCACGCATTCCGTTTCCGTAGATTCAGGGGTGAAATCCAGAAGGTTCTGATGAACCGGTAGCAGAAATTTTGAGCAGTTCGGAGAACAGGCAAATGCCACCTCTGGCTGGCCCCAGAGTGGGGTGGGAATGGGGATTTGGCAGTATCCTTCCCCTGCCACGCTTACCAAACCACACCCACCAAGCCACACCACGCCCACCAAGCCACGCCCACAGAACTGGTAGTAAAAAAAATTGGATTTCACCACTGCATAGATTCCTTTATCCATTTCTACAGAAGCGTAGCCCAGTTCTCAGTGCGACAGTACACAACAGGGAAAATAGATTGAGTGGCTTACCGTGTAGGGTCAACACAACGGGAAACCACAGTCCTCAATTTGCAACCACAATTGAGCCCAGAATTCCCGTTGCTACTCAAGACAGATTGTTAAATGAATTTCACCCCATGGTTCTACGACCTCTTTTGCCACAGTCGTCGGGGGAATCACTGCAGCTGTTGTGAGTAACACGGTTGTTAAGTGAATCTGGCTTCCCCGTCGACTTTGCTTGTCAGGAGGTCGCGAAAAGGGGGATCACGTGACACCTTTCCCCCCACCCCCGGGGACACTGCAACTGTCATAAAGAGGAGTCAGTTGCCAAGAGTCCAAATTTTGATCATGGGTTTGCTGCAACGGTCAACAAGTGTGAAAAACTGTAACTTTTTCCATTGCCGTTGCAACTCCAAACGGTCACTAAATGAGTGCAAGTGTACGTGTTCTGTTGTCTACAATAGTGGTCCCCAACCTTTGTGGCTTGGTGGCCTGGCTGGGTGCGGGGGGGGGGAGAGGAACTGGGTTGTATGTCGGTCTGGTATGTGCGTGCGTGCGCACACAGCTCAAGTTATGTGAAAGGTGAGCCAGCTCTCACACGTATGCACCTGTGTACTACATGCCAGCCCGCCATTGTATGAGTCGAGATGCAGGCGTGTGCAAGCCTGCCACTCACGCAGGTTGAGCTGCATCAGTGGTGGGTTCCTCCCAGTTCGGCCCGGTTCTCCCGAGCCAGTAGTGGTGACGATATGATGTCACCGAACCGGTTCTGCCCCCGCGGCCTTCCCCACCCCTCTGGAGGCTCTCCGGAGGCCCTCCGGAGGCCGAAAACGGCCCATTCACCAACTTCCGGAAGGCTGTTTTTTGCTCTCCCCAGGCTCCAGAGCCTCTCTAGGAACCTCTCTAGGAACCCCACTCTAGGAGTGGGGAAGGTAAAAAATGGCCTTTCCCACTCCCCCGGAGGCCGAAAAACTGCCCATTTGCCAACTTCCGGTGGGACCGGAAGGCCCGTTTTTTGCTCTCCCCAGGCTCCAGAGCCTCTCTAGGAACCTCTCTAGAAACCCCACTCTAGGAGTGGGGAGGGTAAAAAACGGCCTTCCCCACTCCCCCGGAGGCTGGAAGCAGCCCATTTGCCAACTTCTGGTGGGACCTCGCATGCCCACCGATATAGCTCCGCGTTCGCCATCACGAACCTAGGATGTCACCGTCAAGTTGCAAATCCGGCTTCCTAAGCCAGCCGTGTGTGGCGGCAGCCAAAAAA
This sequence comes from Pantherophis guttatus, assembly GCF_029531705.1. Next base: position 631,100 of record NW_026844202.1, read on the forward strand.
GCCAATGCAATCCTAAATTGCATTAACAGAGGGATACAATCAAGATCAAGGGAGGTACTAACACCACTCTATAAAACCTTAGTAAGACCACACCTAGAGTACTGCATCCAGTTTTGGTCACCACACTATAAAACAGATGTTGAGACTCTAGAAAGAGTGCAGAGAAGAGCAACTAGGATGATGAGGGGACTAAACAGACGACGAACGGTTGCAGGAACTGGGCCTGGATAGTCTAGTGAAGAGAAGGACCAGGGGAGACAGGAGAGCATCTTCCAATATTTGAGGGGCTGCCCCAGAGAGGAGGGGGGGGTCAAGCTATTTTCCAAAGCAAAAGGAAGGAAGGAAGGAAGGAGGGAGGGAGGGAGGGAGGGAGGGAGGGAAGGAAGGTGGAAAGGAGGGAAAGAGAGAGAGAGAGAGAGAAAGAAAAGAAAGAAAGAAAGAAAGAAAGAAAGAAAGAAAGAAAGAAAGAAAGAAAGAAAGAAAGAAAGAAAGAAAGAAAGAAAGAAAGAAAGAAAGAAAGACATCTGAATGAACCATAGATGGACAGAAGACATGGCTAGTCTAGTGAAGAGAAGGACCAGGGGAGACAGGAGAGCATCTTCCAATATTGGAGGGGCTGCCCCAGAGAGGAGGAAGGGGGTCAAGCTATTTTCCAAAGCAAAAGGAAGGAAGGAAGGAAGGAGGGAAGGAAGGAGGGAGGGAGGGAGGGAAGGAAGGTGGAAGGGAGGGAAAGAAAGAGAGAGAGAGAGAGAAAGAAAGAAAGAAAGACAGAAAGAAAGGAAAGAAAGAAAAGAAAGAAAGAAAGAAAAAGAAAGAAAGGAAAGAAAGAAAAGAAAGAAAGAAAGAAAGAAAGAAAAAAGAAAGAAAGAAAGAGAGAGAGAAAGAAAGAAAAAGAAAGAAAGAAAGGAAAGAAAGAAAAGAAAAGAAAAGAAAAGAAAAGAAAGAAAGAAAGAAAGAAAGACATCTGAATGAACCATAGATGGACAGAAGACATGGCTGATCTAGGGAAGAGAAGGACCAGGGGAGACAGGAGAGCATCTTCCAATATTTGAGGGGCTGCCCCAGAGAGGAGGAAGCGGGTCAAGCTATTTTCCAAAGCACCGGAAGGCCAGAAAAAGGAAGAATGGATGGAAACTGATCAAGGAGAGATTCAACCTGGAAATAAGGAGGAATTTTCTGACAGTGAGAAACAATCAACCCATGGAACAGAAGTTGCCTTCGGAAGTTGTGGGAGCTTCATCCCTGGAGGCTTTTAAGAAAGAGACTGGACTGCCATCGGTCAGAAATGGTGTAGGGTCTCCTGCTCGGCGGGGGGTTGGACTAGATGACCTCCAAGGTCCCTTCCAACTCTGTTGTTCTATATTCAATGGAACAGAAGTTGCCTTCGGAAGTTGTGGGAGCTTCATCCCTGGAGGCTTTCAAGAAAGAGACTGGGCTGCCATCGGTCAGAAATGGTGTAGGGTTTCCTGCTCGAGTGAGGGGGTTGGACTAGATGACCTCCGAGATCCCTTCCAACTCTGTTTATTCTGTTATTATTCTGTTATTCAGAAGTTGTGGGAGCTTCATCCCTGGAGACTTTCAAGAAAGAGACTGGACTGTCCTCTGTCAGAAAGGGTGTAGGGTCTCCTTGCTTGGGCGGGGGGGGGTTGGACTAGATGACCTCCAAGGTCCCCTCCCACTCTCTTAATCTAATCTAATGCGCCCTCCGGGCGAAACTCGCAAGGAGGCACGGAGACCCCAGATCCTCTTCTAAAAAAATCCAGACGGGGAGGAAAAGCATTTCGTCCTTCAACAACAGAGGCAACGAGCCGTGTTCCAAATTGTACACAATGCACACAACAGTAACTCGGTGAACTCAGCAAATTTGGATCTGGGTTGGTGGGAAGCAGACATGGAACCGTTGTGGCTAAACTTTCAGTATTTCTGCTGAGTATTTCCCCGTCCCCCACCCGCCAGCCCCCGGGGTTGCATTATTGATCGGTCCCTTTTTAAAAATAAAATAATATTAAGCGTGTTATTGGTACTTTATGGAGAAGCTGAAACGAAGCCAAGAGAGCCATTTAATCCATCAGGTGGACGGATGGACGGATGCGGCCGCAGCAAGAAATGAAAACGGAAACGTTGGCTGTATAAAGACGTTGGGAGAAGCGTGCACACACGTACACAAAAACGCACAAACTCACTAAGGCACTTCGCCGGGCCTGAGGAGCTTACGGGTACTCCTCGCGTTGCGACCACAACGGAGCCCACCCGAATTTACGTTGCGAAGCGAGACATTTGTGAAGTGAGTTTTCTCCCATTTTACGACCTTTTTTTTTTTTTTGCTACCGTTGTTAAGTGAATCACGACAGCCGTTAAATTAGGAACAGGGGTGTTAAGCGAATCTGGCTCCCCCCCCCCATGGACTTTGCTTGTCGGAAGGTCGCAAAAGGGGATGACTCCGGGACCGTCTGCGACCGTCATAAATATGATGAATAGGCTGGCAAACGTCTGAATTTTGATCGTGTGACACCACGGGGATGTGAAAAAATGGTCGTAAGCAGGGGTGAAATCCAGCAGGTTCTGACAGGTTCTGGAGAACCGGTAGCGGAAATTTTGAGCAGTTCGGAGAACCGGCAAATACCACCTCTGGCTGGCCCCGAGTGGGGTGGGAATGGGGATTTTGCAGTATCCTTCCCTGGAGTGGGGTGGGAATGGAGATTTTGCAATATCCTTCCCCCATGAGTGAGGAGGGAATGGAGATTTTGCAGTATCCTTCCCCTGGAGTAGGGTGGGAATGGGGATTTTGCAATATCCTTCCCCCAGGAGTGGGGAGGGAATGGGGATTTTGCAGTATCCTTCCCCTGGAGTGGGGAGGGAATAGGGATTTTGCAATATCCTTCCCCCAGGAGTGAGGAGGGGAATGGGGATTTTGCAATATCCTTCCCCCAGGAGTGAGGAGGGAATGGAGATTTTGCAGTGTCCTTCCCCCTGGAGTGGGGAGGGAATGGAGATCTTGCAATATCCTTCTCCCAGGAGTGAGGAGGGAATGGGGATTTTGCAGTATCCTTCCCCCAGGAGTGAGGAGGGAATGGGGATTTTGCAATATCCTTCCCCCAGGAGTGAGGAGGGAATGGGGATTTTGCAGTGTCCTTCCCCCAGGAGTGAGGAGGGAATGGGGATTTTGCAGTGTCCTTCCCCTGGAGTGGGGAGGGAATGGGGATTTTGCAATATCCTTCCCCCAGGAGTGAGGAGGGAATGGGGATTTTGCAATATCCTTCTCCCAGGAGTGAGGAAGGAATGGGGATTTTGCAGTATCCTTCCCTGCCACGCCCACCAAGCCATGCCCACAGAACTGGTAGTAAAAAAATTGGATTATAACCACTGGTTATAAGTCTCTTTTTTCAGGGCCACTGGAACTTTGAAACGTCACTAAACAAATTTTCTTTCTCTCTTTTCTTTCTTTCCCTTCCTTCCTTTTGTTCTTTTTTGTTTTTTTTCTTTTTTCTTTCTTTTTCTTCCTCTTCCTTCTTTCCTTTCTCTCTCTCTCTTTTCTTTTCCTTCTTTCCTTCCTTTCTCTTTCTCTCTTTTCTTTCTTTCCCTTCCTTCCTTTTGTTCTTTTTTCTTTCTTTCTTTCTTTCTTTCTCTTTTTTCTTTCTTTTTCTTCCTCTTTCCTTCCTTCCTTCTTTCCTTTCTTTCTCTCTTTTTTCTTTCTTTGCCTTCCTTTCTTTTGCTCTTTTTTCCTTCCCTTCCTTTCTCTTTTCTTTCTTTCTTTTTTTCTTTCTTTTCCTTCTTTCCCCCCTTTTCCTTCATGCCTTCCTTCCTTTCTCTCTTTCTCTCCTTTCTTTCATTTCTCCTTTCTTTCTTCTTTCTTCTTTCTTTTCCTTCTTTCCTTCCATCATTCCTTCCCTTTCTTTCTTTCTTTTTTCTTTCTTTTCCTTTCCTTCCTTTTCCTTCATGCCTTCCTTCCTTTCTCTCTTTCTCTTCTTTCTTCTTTCTTTCTTTCTTTCTTCCATCCTTCCTTCCCTTTCTTTCTTTCTTTCTTTTCCTTCTCTTCCCTTCCTTCCTTCCCTCCCTCCCTTCCTCCCACCCCATCTCTCTGTCTCTCTCTCTCTCTCTTTCTTTCTTTCTTCCATCCTTCCTTCCCTTTCTTTCTTTCTTTCTTTTCCTTCCCTTCCCTTCCCTTCCCTTCCCTTCCTTCCCTCCCTCCCTCCCTTCCTCCCACCCCATCTCTCTCTCTCTCTCTCTCTCTCTCTCTCTCTCTCTCTCTCTCTTTCTTTCTTTCTTTCTTTCCCAGTTGCAATCAGGTAGTTTATTTCTCTTGAGTTTTTTCCAGCATTTTGGGGTGTGGTTTTTTTTGCCTTTATTAAGTGCTGTGTCTTTATTAAGTGCTGTGGATCCGAGAGTAAACCACTCTCGGATCCATTAATAAGTGCCGCTCTCTAATTTTAGAGCTGTTTTGTTTTCAGGTAGTAAATAAAAATTGGATTTAAGTGCTTGTATTTTATACATGCCTCCTTTCCTGTAGTCATCAGGGGTTGAGATGATCTTTGAGAGTTGGGAAAAGGAAGAAGAAGGTTCTGTTTTAAATCCAGAAAATTTAAAATTCTCAGCATCTGGAGGAAGCCTTGGCAAAAACAAAGCAAAAGAAAAACCTGCTGAAAATCTAGAAAGTGGCTGATCCGTTGTGATCATTTTAGCTGGGAAAAAGGCCAGAGAATAATAAATTGGTAGCTGGTGTTTCTTTATTCAGAACAGTAAAATAAAATGCAGTAGTTCTGGTAACTCTTTTCCAACTACTATTATTACAGCTAATAAAGTCTTTGCTTTACAACCACAATTCAGCCCAAACTGTCCATTGCCGAGCAAGACCATTGCTAAGTTGCCCCCATTTTACGACTTCTCTTGCCACGGTCGTTAAGTGAATCCCTACAGTTATTAAATTAGGAACATGGCTAGTCAGTGAATCTGCCCTTTCCCCGTGGATTTTGCTTGTCGGAAGCCAGCTGGCAAAGGTTGTTAAGTGAGTCACACCGTTGTTAAGTGGATCCGGTTCACCCCCCCACTGACTTTGCTTGTTAGAAAGTCTCCAAAGGGGGGGGGGGAAATCACATATCCCCGGGGACACTGCAACCGTCATAAGTACATGCCAGTTGCCAAGCCTCTTAATCATGTGACCACGGGGATGCTGCAATCGTCGTAAGTATGGAAAACGGCCGTACGCCACTTTTTTCTAGGGCTGTTGTAACTTCCGACGGTCACTAAACGAATGCTCGTAACTCAAGGATATATATGTATAAATCTGGTTGTTGTTGTTTTTCGTTCTCATCGGCTGCTCGGTTCGAAAGCGAGCCAAGCCTTTTGCCGAAATCAGCCAGGCGGCATGGGAAATGGGTTGGGGGTCACCCCGATGGGGTTTTGCAGCCCCCTCCCCTCTTTAAAAGAAATCAGCACAAAGGAATATTGTTCAAGCGGTAGCTCCAGGCGCCCTCCCTTCCCCTCCATTCCCACCATCCTTCTCGGCTGAATTTTGATTTGGGACTTCACCGCGCCGGTGGTTCGGCAACGCAGCTCTTCTCTTGATTCCTGGCCTGTTTAGGATTCAAGCCATGTTTCGTGGTTGAATCGGCATGTCAGGCAGGTCAAGAAACACATCTGGCTCCGGAGTCCGGCAGATCTGAGGCGGTATTATGCCGTCTCTCGGGGTTTTGTTGGACTGCGCCAAAGAATGCAGTGGAGCCCCATAAGATGCCAAAATTGAGACGTAGAGGGATAAACCCCCCTCCCCACAATTCTGCCTTGTGGAAACCACATGTTTTATGATGGGGGCGGGGTTGGGACTCCAGATTTTCTTCCCCCCCCCCTTAAATCGGAGGGAGAAAGGGAGAAATTGTGGCCAGAGAAACGGGAACGGAGTCGACTCGGGGGCCGAACGACGTGCTTTGAATGTCAGTGGCAACATGGAGGATGTATTCTTGTGGACAATGGCTCTCATGTCTCCAGCAAGGAGGCTCAGTATGCAGGGTGGGGTCTCCTGGCTGTTTTGTCTGCACCACAACCCTGCGAGGTAGGACAGGATGAGGGATAAGGCTGGGTGCTCTGAGATTCCTGCTGTCTGGTCCATTGATTGTAAAGCATGCTGGCTGGGGGATTCTGGGAGTTGAAGTCCACCCTTTTTAAAGCATGCTGGCTGGGGAATTCTGGGAGTTGAAGTCCATCCTTCTTAATTTTTTTTTTATTTTTTTTTTGGGGAGGCCAGCAATAAGCCCAACAGCAAAAGCAATTTATTATGACAAGCATTCTAACAATGAGTTTCTTAAACTTTTTTTTTTTTTAACATTTTATATTTTAAATTACTAACATTACAAACAACGTATACAATATTTCACCCTGTGCTATACATAAGAAAGGAAGATTTGGTTCTTCGGATATATCCTCATGATCGCCAAAATCCACGTTCTCGGGGTACAGGTACCGAAGCATCCAATTTTCCCAGCGCATAGTCCACAAATGGTTTCCAAATTTTCCAGAAAATATCTTCTTTATAGTCACCATTTCTAATTTTAATATCACATGTCATTTTATCATTTAAAGCTAATTCCCACATTTCACAATACCATTCTTCTATTCTAAAATTCACATCTAATTTCCAATATCTGGCTATTATCCAGATATATGGGAATTCTGGGAGTGGAAGTCCACCCATCTTAAAGCCCGCTGGCTGGAGAATTCTGGGAATGGAGGTCCACTCTTCTTAAAACATGCTGGCTGGGGGATTCTGGGAGTGGAAGTCCACACCTCTTAAAACATGCTGTCTGGGGAACAGTGAGGTCTGGGTCTTTCACAGCCTCCTCCCTGAAGCTCAGCACCGGCTCTCCTCAGGGCTGTGTGCTCAGTCCCTACCTGTCCTCGTTGTACACATACGACTGCCTATCTTCTGAGCCACCTAACATGATAATAAAGTTTGCAGATGATACCACCGTACTGGGTCTTATCACAGGAGGAGACGAATTAGCATACAGGGAAGAAGTCCAGAAGTTATCCACATGGTGCTCAATAAACACCAGCATCTAAACAGCAGCAGGAACCAAGGAGATGGTGCTAGACTTCCGGAAGCAGAGATAGGAACCTTCCCGACTCTCCATCAAGGAGGGTTAGGGTTAGGAGGGGGTCTCCTGTGTGGGGAGGGTCTCCTCTTTCAAATTCCTGGGAGTCCACCTCAGCCAAGATCTCACCTGGAAAAATAACACATTCCAGATGGTCAGGAAGGCTCAACAAAGACTCCATTTCCTTAGGGTCTTGCCGAAAAATCAGGTGGAACAACGACGGATGACTTCCTTCTACCGATCTACGATAGAAAGCGTCCCCCTCACTTATTAGAATAGAATAGAATTTTTATTGGCCAAGTGTGATTGGGCACACAAGGAATTTGTCTTTGGTGCATACGCTCTCGGAGTACATAAATAGAGAAGATATGTTTATTAAGAACAGTGTGGATTTGATTTAAATCGAGTGGATTTAAATCACAATTTAAATCATGATTTAAATCCCTAGTAAAAAGGCTTGATTTAAATCAACTCGATTTAAATCATAATTGTTAAAGAGCAACTGTCAACTCTGCTACTCCTTTGACCCACTGTTGACTCACCGATAGTCCCAGTGTTGCAGAATATACAGCCTCATGCTACATAACTAAGCTCCATTTCATGCTGAATAAACTAAATTATTTATGTATCTTAAATAGAAAACTATCTCACGATAGATTTTTACCCCAAAAGTTTTTTATTAAAATAAATTCAAGGCTCAAGGTTGACTCAGCCTTCCATCCTTTCTAAGGTAGGTGAAATGAGGACCCAGTTTGTGGGGGCAATAAGCTGACTTTGTATAAATATACAAAAGGATGAAGGCTATTGCTTAACGCACTGTAAGCCGCCCTGAGTCTCCGGAGAAGGGCGGCATATAAATCAAATTAAAAAAAAAATCGATAAAAAAAATCTGATTTAAATCAAAAAAATCCAATTTAGATTAAAAAAAATCTGATTTTTTTTTTATTTTTTTTAAAAAAATCATTGATTTTTATCCACCCGGATCAAGAATCATAAGGTACAACCCTTAATGATAGCCATAGGGTACAACTAAGCAATCAGGAAACAATATCAATATAAATCGTAAGGATACCAGCAACAAGGTTACAGTCATACAGTCATCAGTGGGAGGAGATGGGTGGTGGGAACGATGAGAAGATTAATAGTAGTGCAGACTTAGTGAATAGTTTGACAGTGTTGAGGGAATTGTTTGTTTAGCAGAGCGATGGCGTTCAAAAAATGTTCTTGTGTCTAATTGTTCTGGTGTGCGGTGCTCTATAGCGTCATTAAAAAAAGATGTTGAGACTCTAGAAGGAACGCAGAGAAGAGCAACAAAGACAATTCAGGGAATGGAGGCTAAAACATACGATGAATGGTTGCAGGAACTGGGTATCTATTTATTTTTTTATTTCATTTAATTTTATTTAATTTATATACCGCCCTTCTCCGAAGGACTCAGGGCGGTGAACAGCCATAATAAAAACAATGTACAAAATAGAATTTAAAAGCAGATTAAAATAATTAAATCATAGGCCGAATTTAAAACTCTCATTTAAAACCAATTTTAAAACCCCATTAAAGCCAAATTAAAACCATTTATCCCATCAGAGCGGCTTGCTGGAATAACAGGGTCTTCACTGCACGACAGAAGGCGCGGAGGTCAGGGATCCTTCGTATGTCCTGGGGTAATTCATTCCAGAGGGCAGGGGCCCCCACAGAGAAGGCTCTCCCCCTGGGGGTCACCCGTCTACATTGTTTGGCTGACGGCACCCTGAGGAGATCCTCTGTGGGAGCGTACCGGTCAGTGGGAGGCGATCGAGGCAATCTAAAGCCCAGAAGCAATTTTGCAGACACGAAGGAGAGAGAACTAAAGTTGTTCTCTACAGCTTGTTGCAAGCGGCATTCCTCCTTAAATAGGCTAGGGGAGTGGCCAATTAGCCAAGAAAAGATATATTCGTCAAGAATCCTAAGGTACAACACTTAATGATAGCCATAGAGAACAAATAAGCAGTCAAATCATATTAGGAAACAGTCAATATAAATCGTAAGGATACCAGCAACAAGGTTACAGTCATGCAGTCATAAGTGGGAGGAGATGGGTGGTGGGAACGATGAGAAGATTAATAGTAGTGCAGACGTAGTGAATAGTTTGACAGTGTTGAGGGAATTAGTTGTTTAGCAGAATGATGGCATTTGGGGAAAAAAACTGTCCTTGTGTCTAGTTGTTCTGGGGTGCAGTGCTCTATAGCGTCGTTTTGAGGGTAGGAGTTGAAACAGTTTATGTCCAGGATGCGAGGGGTCTGTAGATATTTTCACAGCCCTCTTTTTGACTCGTGGAGTAGACAGGTCCTCCATGGAAGGCAGGTTGGTAGCCGTGGTTTTTTCTGCAGTTCTAATCATCCTCTGAAGTCTCTGTCTGTCTTGTTGGGTTGCAGAACCAAACCAGACAGTTATGGAGGTGCAGATGACAGACTCCATAATTCCTCTGTAGAACTGGATCAGCAGCTCCTTGGGCAGTTTGAGCTTCCGGAGTTGGCGCAGAAAGAACATTCTTTTGTTACGGTATTGTGTTACGGTACGGTATGCTGGCTTGACAGCCGCGGACAGGAAGGCATTACAGAGGGTGAGGAGCACAGCACAAAAAAAAAAATCATGGGGTGGCCCCTGGCCTCTGTAACCTGGAATTCAGGAGAAACTTCCTAACAGTGAGGACAATTAGCCAGTGGAACTGCTTGCCTCCAGAAGTTGTGGATGATCCATCACGGGAAGTTTTTAAGAAGAGACTGGACGGTCAACCATTTGTCTGAAAGGGTATAGGGTAAGGATGGCGAACCTTTTCGGCACGGAGGGCCCAGACCAGAACGTGCGCGCATCAGGGGTGGGTTCTAAATTTTTTTACTACCGGTTCTGTGGGCGTGGCTTATTTTGTGGGTGTGGCTTGGTGGCCCATTGGCATGGCCAACTTTTTTTTTTTACTTTTAAAAGCATTTTTTTCTACAACCTTAAGAGGTTGCAAAAAAAAAATGCTTTTAGAAGCCTCTGACGGTCAGGCAACTCAGCTGGGATCGCCAGAGGCTTTTAAAGGCATTTTTTTTTCTACAACCTCTTCGGCTGAAGAGGTTGCAGAAAAAAATGCTTTTAAAAGCCTCTGACGATCCCAGCTGAGCCGCGCGATCATCAGAGTCTTTGTTTTTTTACTTTTAAAAGCATTTCTTCGGCTGAAGAGGTTGTAGAAAAAAATGCTTTTAAAAGCCTCTGACGATCCCAGCTGAGCCGCGCGATCATCAGAGGCTTTTTTTTTTTACTTTTAAAAGCATTTTTTCGGCCAAAGAGGTTGTAGAAAAAATGCTTTTAAAAGTAAAAAAAAAAAAGCCTCTGATGAGGTGGGCGGGGTAAGCAAGTGGCGACCGGGCCGGGGACCGGTTCGGGGGCGTGGCTAGCCAAGTTTATTACCGGAGCAACCCACCACTGGCATGCATCCGTGTGCATGTGGGCGCGCCAGAGTGATGGAAACCCGAAGACCAGCTAGCTGGCATGAGCATGCCTATTTTTTGGCCATAATGGGGGCCGGTTTCATGCCAGTTTAGGCCTGAAAAATCTACCTGTTTTTCGGGCCATTTTCTGGTCGTTTTTCTGGCCGTTTTCCAGCACCCACGAAGACCAGTTGGAAACCAGAAGAGCAGCTGGCGATGGCCCGCATGCCTACAGCGGGGGCCCTTTGTGCCACCTCTGGCACGCGTGCCACAGGTTTGCCATCACAGGTATAGAGTTTTCTACCTGAGCAAGGGGTTGGACTAGAAGACCTCCAAGGTCCCTTCCGACTCTGTTATTCTGAATCTGAGCGGTCCCTTGACAGGGTCTCTTTTTTTAAAAAATTTTTTTATTTATAAGCCGCCCTGAGTCTCCGGAGACTCAGGGCGGCTTACAATGCGTTAAGCAATAGCCTTCATACTTTTGTATATTTATACAAAGTCAGTTTATTGCCCCCACAAACTGGGTCCTCAATTTACCTGCCTTAGAAAGGATGGAAGGCTGAGTCAACCTTGAGCCTGGTGAGATTCGAACCTGCAATAATTGCAGATCTCTTGGTAATTGCAGATCTCAAGTAATCTCTTGGCCGGTGTGTCCTTTCCCACACATTATTACATAAATAAAGCGAACAGACAAGGTTGCAAAAGCCACAGCTCCAAGGAGATATATTTTATATATATATATATATATTCTCCGAACGTTTGGCTAGACATCTCCCAGCTTCTGTTTCAACGCTCTTCCCAAAATGCTCCGGCTGCCAGAGACTGGAGTAAATGATGGCATTTGCCTTTGTTGGGACCTGGCTGACCCCTGTCCCTTCCTTAACTTGTTCATTTATTTCTCCAGGCACTTCATTCGCGACCCACCCCCTCCCCAACCCACCCCCCTCCCGGCCATTATAAATCGCTTCCTGGAGTCCTTCAGCAGGAAAGTCACTGTCAGCCTGCGAGATGGTTTATAGCCAAGACCATAAGCATCAATTTAAGAGAAGGTCACCTTTTATTCTACTTTCTAATCTCCCAGGCATGGAGTTTGGAGGGGGGGAGGGGGTGTAGGGATGAGTGGAGGGGGAGAGAAAGGCATCCCTTCCCTTGGTGGTACTTTATAGGCTCCTGAGGAGCTGTACGGAGTTGTCGAGGAGGTCGTCGTTCCCACGACATCCATCCAACACTTCCTTTGGGAGAAAGATTTATGTCCTGTGGGGTCCTCGGCGCTCTCCGAGCTTGGTTGCTTTCTTGCAAGAAGTTTCGTTACCCAGTTAGGTAACGTCATCAGTGCTGGGGGGAGTGGGGATTGCACAGAGGAGGAGGAAGAGGAGGAAGAGGACTGTAGGGTCCTTGATGCTCTCTGAACTTGGTTGTTTTCTTGCAAGAGAAGGAAGAGGAGGAGAAGGAGAAGGAGAAGGAAGAGGAGGAGAAGGAGAAGGAGAAGGAGAAGGAAGAGGAGGAGAAGGAGAAGGAGAAGGAGAAGGAAGAGGAGGAGGAGAAGGAGAAGGAAGAGGAGGAGAAGGAGAAGGAGGAGAAGGAGAAGGAAGAGGAGGAGGAGGAGGAGGAGGAGAAGGAGAAGGAAGAGGAGGAGGAGGAGAAGGAGAAGGAGAAGGAGGAGGAGGAGGAGGAGAGAGAGGAGGAGGAGGAGGAGGATGACGATTGTAGGGTCCTTGCTGCTCTCTAGCTGTTTTTTGTAGAGGTTTCATTACCCAACTAGATAACATCATCAGTGTTAGAAGAGAGTGGGATTTGCAGAGTGGAGAGGAGGAGGAGTAAGAGGATGTGCTCTATTTATCCTTCTGGATTTTTGCAGGGATCTAACATAGTGGCAACTAGAATCCAATGCTATAGAACAGTGGTCCCCAACCTTTTTATCGCCGCGGCCCGCTGAGCGCGCGCAGGGGTGGGGGCACGGCCCAGGAGCTTTTGCGCACGGCCCAGTGCGCAAAAGCGGCCGGGGGACATGAACGCTGCAGTGCAAAGGCTCCTGGGCCGTGCGCTGCAGCGTTCATGTCCCCCGGCCGCTGCGCGGCCCGGTGCCAGGTACTCCACAGCCCGGCACCGGTCCGCGGACCGGGGGTTGGGGACCACTGCTATAGAACACTGATAGCGAACCTTTTCGGCACCGAGTACCAAAAAGGTCACGTGGAAATGTCACGCACATCCTCGTCGGGGCCGCACTCTGGAAAAGCCGAACTTCTGGGTTCTAGCGTGCATGTGCGCCCGATGATCAGCTGGCTGGCACACATGCGCCCACTGCTTTTTGGCACCGCCACATGCGCAAAGGACAGCTGATCATCGCGCGCCCATGTCCCCAGAAACCTGGAAGACAAACAGGCAAGGGCACACGTGCCGGGCGACATGGCTTCGCGTGCCACTTTGGGCATGCGTGCCATAGGTTCGCCATCATAGCTACAGAAAATGGCAGAAGGGCATTTCTGATGAGAAGATGAGAAAATGAAAAGGAAGAGAGGGAGGGAGGAGGGAGGAAGGAAAGAAGGAAGGAAGGAAGGAAGGAAGGAAGGAAGGAAGGAAGGAAGGAAGGAAGGTAGGTAGGTGTTGGGATATGGTTTGAGCCTAACAAGTTGTCCAGGCAATATATGTGTACTGTAACTTTAATGTGAATATGTATTATGTGCCTTTAAAGTTTTCCTGCTGATTCATTGTAATGCTGAGTCATGCTGTAATTAGATAATCACTGGTTGTAAAAGTATTTAAGTAAGGTACTGTAATGTATTCAGTTGATGATATGCTACCATTGTGTGTGGAGTTGCTACCATTGTGCTATCATCGTTGGATGGATCTGCTACCATCGTGGTTTGTGAACCAGACTGAGTTTGTTATTCTAACCAACTACTGTTTGTTTGGTAAGAAGATATCTGTAACTTCGGACTGATTTAACTGGCAAAGACTTGGAATTTGTTTAAAGACTATGAGATTGTTTTTCCACTATAAAATAAGCTTTTGATAAACCAGTTTGCTTAACTCTTATTCATTGCTCTCAGCAACGTTTCTCTGTGCACCTACTCTGCTGGTTGGTAACACAACAACAATATCCTTAACAGAAGGAAAGAAAGAAAGCTAGCTAGCTGCACATTTTAAAGGATCTTTGTTCCTTTAATTCACCCCGGAGTTTTCTAGATGTCAGTAGAATCCCAAAGTCCATCATCTCTGTGATTTAGAAATTATTTATGACTTTTTCGTTCCTTCCTAAGTAACTGTGGAGGAAATATAATACAGGCAGACTCCACTTCTCCTTCACCAAGCAGGAAAGGTTTGTCATTTGGGGCTGTAAGTTAAAACAGGGGATTTTCATGTT
>NW_026844202.1:650000-821751 GCF_029531705.1 Pantherophis guttatus
GGGGGGGCCAAAAGCCCTACTAAGCAGGTATATGCAAAAGTATGAAGGCTATTGCTTAATGCATTGTAAGCCGCCCTGAGTCTCCGGAGAAGGGCGGCATATAAATCGAACTAATAATAATAATAAACTTTTGGCACCCGAGGAAAAATAGGTTCACCATCACTGGCGTACAGTCTCCTGTTTGGGCGGTGGGGCGGGTTGGACTAGATGACCTTACAAGATCCCTTCTAACTCTGTTAATGTGTTAATCTGTTACAAATATATATTTTATGCTTTGACCTGTTCATTCCTTCTCCTCTTTCTTTCTCCTTCTCTTCCTAGTGTTCATCATGGGATTCGGCCTGCTGGTGTATCCGTTCGGATTCGGCTCTTTGGCCGTCAGGACACATTGCGAGGATTCGAGCATTTATTACGCAGGGAGTTGCCAGCTGGGCTGGGGTTACATGCTGGCGATCGTCGGGGTGATGCTGTCTGTCTTTTTGCCCTTTTTTGCAAAATATGCACCGAAAGACCATCCTTATCCCACTCCGATTCCTACCATTTTGTAATATTTTGCAATCCGATGTTCCGGTTGGAAATTTCCGGGTGCTTCCTTGGAGCTTCGAGGCAAAAAAAACAACAAGAAAAAGGAGTCATAGTAACAGAGTCGGAAGGGACCTTGGAGGTCATCTAGTCCAACCCCCCCGCTCATGCAGGAGATCTATACTAGGGATTCGAACTGCGACCTTTCTGATCGACAAGCTCAGCGTCTTAGCCACTGAGCCACCTAGCCAGGCTCACAAGAATTTTTAAGTCGCTCCAAGTAAACCCAAAATACATCGGCGATCAGCTCTTTGATTCTGCAATAAAGATCGCCAAGTTTTGGATTCGGTGGCCTCAAAACTTTTTTTTCGCGTTGAATGCCGAATGCTTCCGAAAGAACAAAATCTGGTTTTATCTTCAAATATCTACCTCCCTGTTTCTTTGGCAATTCATCTTTTTTTCCGTTGTTGTTTTTTTTTTTAAAAGGCTTCCGCTCTGTGTTTTTTTTTTATATATCTTACGGTTGAATATCTGAACATTTTGGGGGGTTTTGTTTTTGTTTTTTAATTGAACCAGCTTGTTTTAAAACCGAGAGCCACATTTTTTTTTTTTAATTTTTGCAAATTACTGTTGCCCGGAGAAAGAACAGCATCCTTGCTCGCTCAACTTATTTGCAAGGATTAAGCCAAGGAACTATAATTTTTTGGGAATTGCTATGATGGCCTCGTCCAGACAACAGGATAAGACAAAGTCTGGATCCCTGCAGACTGTAAAACTACACCTGACACTGCACAGTTTTCCCGTTGTCGGTTGTGTGAATCCAATATCCAATGTGGGATACGTATGGATTTAACGGCCTACTCAGTGGCAAATAAAGGATTATCTATCTCTCTTTCTATCTCTTTCTTTCTCTTTCTCTTTCCTTTTCTTTTTCTTTTCTTTTTTTTCTTTTTTTTTCCCTTTCTCTCTGTCTCTCTTACTTCGACTCTTTCTCCCTTACTTTTTCTTTCTCCTTTTCTCTCTTTTTTTTTCTCTTTCCTCTCTTTTTCTCTCTCTTACTTCCTCTCTTCTTTCTCTCCCTTACTTTTTCTTTCTCCTTTTCTCTCTCTTTCTTTCTCTTTCTCTCTTTTTCTCTCTCTCTTACTTCCTCTCTTTCTTTCTCTCTTACTTTTTCTTTCTCCTTTTCTCTTTCTTTCTCTTTCTCTCTTTGTCTTTCTCTCTGTCTCTCTCTTACTTCCTTTCTTTCTTTCTCTTACTTTCTCTTTCTCCTTTTCTCTCTTTCTTTCTCTTTCTCTCTTTCTTTCCCTTTCTCTTTCTCTGTCTTCCCAAAGGTGCTTTTTTCAAGAGGCAACTGGACTTTCTTGTTTTTCTTTGAAGACGTTTCGCTTCTCATCCAACAACTTCTTCAGCTCTGACCTGGATGGTGGGGATTGGCTGAAGGAAATCCTTCCATTCTCCACCATCATCCAGTCAGAGCTGAAGAAGCTTCTTGGATGAGAAGCGAAAAGTCTTCAAAGAAAAACAAGAAAGTCCAATTGCTTCTTGAAAAAGCACCTTTGGGACTATCATGACCTGGATGACTGAGAAACTCTATAGACTTTTAACCAATGTTTAGCTTTCTTTCTTTCTTTCTTTCTTTCTTTCTTTCTTTCTTTCTTTCTTTCTTTCTTTCTTTCTTTCTTTCTTCTTTCTTTCTTTCTTTCTCTCTCTCTCTCTCTCTCTCCCTCCCTCCTCCCTCCCTCCCTCTCTCTCTCTCTCTCCCACATGCACCCCACTTTTTTCTTTCTTAAATCAGTTGTGCCAGCACTGAAAAGGGCATTCTTTTCCAATAGTCCAAAGTAATTTGTTAAATTTTAATGTTAAAGTTTTTACGGATATGTCTATTGAGAAACATGTGGCTCTTATTTAGAGGTTTTAAGAGAAGCGAGCAAGATTCGCAGTAGGATTTCATTTAGTGTTTTTCAAACTTGGAAATTGTTAAGCTGGGTGGACTATTCCCAGAAGTCCACTCATCTTAAAGCAGGCTATCTGGGGAATTCTGGGAATTGAAATTCACCCATCCTCAAGCAAACTGGCTGGGGATTTCTGGGAGTTGATTGAAGTCCCCTGATTTGCAAGTTGCCAAGATTTTGGGGGGGGGGGAAAACACTACTTTAAAAGAATCTTTCCTCAGCCTGGGATACTGAATGTGGGTCTGGATTTCACACTTTTGACGGTATTTATATGCCCTCTTTAAAAAACTCAAAGGAATTTAGAGTAGTGAACCACAGAATAAAAAAAAAATACGCCCCAAGGCAAATACGATGCACAGTTCAAGACTAGGGAAGGATTAAAATGAAAAGTGGTTTAAGAGTTGTGCCAGGAACTGGACACAGCAAAAGAGATTATTTCACAAATTGGGGTACTCCAGGTAAGCCTAGCTTCCCTGGGGAAGCTGAAGATGGCCATTTTGAAATACTCTGGTCTTGAATTGTTACAAGTTTTAAACGCAAATAGCAAGACTTTGAATTGGATTTAGCATCAGAGGGGCAACCAATGCAGATCTTTTAGCTGGAAATAATAATTAGCTGGAGTAACATTCATGTAGCAGCCTACCTACAGAATAACAGAGTTGGAAGGGACCTCGTAGGTCATCTAGTCCAACCCCCTGCTCAAGCAGGACGCCCTTTACCATTGCTGACACTGTCCAGTCTATCTATGCAACCTTGCTTGAGTTGGAAGGGATCTTGGAGGTCTTCTAGTCCAACCCTCAGCTTAAGCAGGAGATCCGATACCATGTCAGACAAATAGCTGTCCAATCTCTTTTTAAAAACCTCGAGCGATGGAGCACCCACAACTTCTGGTGGCAAGCTGTTCCACGGGTTAATTGTTCTCACCATCCTGAAATTCCTCCTTCGTTCCAAGTTGCTTCTCTCCTTGATTCATTTCCATCCTTTGCTTCTTGTCCAGCCTTCAGGTGCTTTGGAGAAAAGGTTGACCCCCCTCTTCTTTGGGGCAGCCCCTCAAATATGGGGAAATGCTATCATGTCTCCTCTAGTTCTTTTCATTAATCTTGTTGTTAGTTGCAAAGTTGTGTCCATCCCATGGACAACGTTCCTCCAGGCCTTCCTGTCCTCTACCATCCTCTGGAATCCATTTAAGATCACAACAACTGCTTCAGCGATTCCATCCAGCCACCTCATTCTCTGCCATCCCCTTCTTCTCCTTTTGCCCTCCATCATTCCCAGCATTAGGCTCTTCTCCAGGGAGTCCTTCCTTCTCATTAGGTGGCCAAAGTATTTGAGTTTCCTCTTCAGGATCTGGCCTTCTAAAGAGCAGTCAGGGTTGATCTCCTCTAGGACTGACCGGTTGGATCGCCTTGCAGTCCAAGGGACTCACGGGAGTCTTCTCCAGCACCAGAGTTCAAAGGCCTCCATTCTTCGGCCTCAGCCTTCCTTATGGTCCAACTTTCACAGCCATCCATTGCAACTGGGGAAAACCATCGCCTTGACTATACGCACTTTTGTTGGCAGGGTGATGTCTCTGCTTTTTAGTATGCTTTCATTAAACTAGACATATCCAATTCCTGCAACCATTCTTCATATGTTTTAGCCTCTTCCCCTAATCATCTTTGTTGCTCTTTCTAGAAGTCTCAATAAAACCAGAAGTAAACATTAATTTTCTGCAAAAATATCATAAATTGTGGTCACATGAGTGTAGGTGATGTACATGGCCATTCCATTTAATTGTTTATAACAGGTTTTCCCCAACCTAAGGCCACCTGGATGAATTGGAACTACAATTCCCAGAATTCTCTAATCGGCATGTTAGTAGGACAGCTAGCTGAGAATTCTGGGAATCGTAGTCCAAACATCTGGAGGGACTCAGACTGAAGAATGCTCCTGGAATAATAAAAAAAAAATTCTGTGTTTGCAGCACCATTGAGTGGCCATAACAATTGTAACACTAGGTCATAGTGGGGAAAAAATGCCATTTAATCCAAGGCATTTGAAGAGGATATCAAGTTAAAAATATTTCACTTCAATTCATTTATCTGCTAAATAATTGGAATCAGAGCCTGTAAAAACAAAACAATGCCATCTTTTTCGGCTTTCTTTAAGCAATAATTATTCACTTTTATTTATTTATACGAAAGAAAATCTGGACTCGCTCTTAGCCTTCCCGCATATTGGAAAAGTACGCCAGTCTGTTGTTAAGACGATTTATCTTGGGATATGCAATTTTCAGGACTCAAGCCGTTAAAAATACATGCAGAAATTGCCAGAAGCCCTTTGGAGATCACAAGCACGTCAATCTAAAATGAGAGACCGGGGCAATGCGCTTTGTTAGAGAATTGTACTGATGCGATCGGTCACAACGCCAGCATAATTATTGGTGTCACAACACAGCATGTCTGTTCAGCCTTTGCTGCATCTTGTAATTCAGGTAAAAAATAGGATTGCATTTTGTGTGTTTGTGTGTGTAGGGCGGGGTAGCCAAGATTTGGTCTTTATCACTGCAAAATGCACCGATTTTGCATACTGCAAAATTCACCCTTAAATAGGCTAGCTTCACAGAGTGTGCTAAATTATACAAATATACACAACTTGTAGGGAGGAACAAAGGTGAGCTTGATGGAGTTATTCAGCGACAGTTCCTAGGCAAAAAGGAGCAATTTTTCTTTTTAAGTCCAGAGAAACGAGATAAACATTCAGAAGTGGATTTAAATAGACACCTCCCTGATTCGCTGGAGTACAGGTAGTCCTCGACTTATGACCTCAATTGAGCCCAACATTTTTGTTGCTAAGCTGGATAGTTATTATGTGCATTTCGCCCCGTTTTACGACCTTTCTTGCCCCCGGTTGTTAAGTGAATCACGGCAGTTGATAAGCGAGTAACACGGCCATTCGGTGAATCTGGTTTAACCATTCACTTGGCTTGTCTGAAGGTCGAGAAAGTGGGATCACGTGCAGCGTGACCCCTCAACCGTCATAAATATGAGTCAGTTGCCATACAGCTGAATTTTGATCACATGACTATGGAAATTCTGCAACGGTCATAAGGGTGATCAACGGTAACTTTTTTCAACCCCATTTTAACTTTGAACGGTCACTAAACAAATCGTTGTTAAGTTGAGGTCTACTTGTATGTAAGCAATTTTGGGTTTTTAAAGCTTGATGCCCGGTGTAGCGTAGCCTCTAAATTTGATATAAATGACAGATTTTGGCCAGAATTATAAATAATGACTGGAGCATTTTGGAAACGGCTCTTTTAGAAGGCAAGGAATATTGGAAAAGCAAAATGTGAATGACAAGGAACTAAGGAAGATCGGAGAACGTGAAATAAAGGGATTAATTGCAGAATGCTTTCTTTCTTAACCAACCTGTGCCTTTTTAACGCTAATCACGTATTACATCCGTAGCAAACATTTAGTCGAAAGCTTCATCAGCCAGTGAAACTGTACAGTGTTGTAAAAATGTCTTTGTATTTCTCTATACGTGTATGTTTCTAAAAACAAAAAAAAAAGAAATAACAGTTTCTGTAATGTTTACAATTGTTCACTTTAGTGTTTCACTAGAAAAGTGATTTGTCGGTATGCATGAGATATGTCCTTTTTCATTTTCTTCCGGGAAATTGGAAAAAAAATCAAGTTTGGTGAGTGGATTTTGGTGCCGTCTAATGGAAGTTTTCTTCGGAACGCTCCGAAAGTTTTAAAGAATTCCCAGAAAGATTCTGTGGCCACGACCCCCTTTTCGTATTTATAACAGTTTCTAGAACTCTTTTGACGTCGAAAGTGCTTCCCTCTCTCGCACCTCTGGAAATTTATATCGGGAAATGTAGATCGATGCTTCCATTTTGTATGTTTTTTAAAACGTTATTTTAAAAATCCTTTTTTTAAGCAACGAAAAAGAAGCAGGTACATTTTGTTAAAAAAAAAAAAAACACCAGTCGAAACATCAGGGACGGTCACTTCGAAGTGGATTCTGCAGGTCTTTCCTACGTGGGTAGATTAAAAAAATGGACAAACATTTCCTTCCTCTTGTAAAAAAAGATGCATGAAATCAGTTGTCTACTTGTGGGTTTTGTTTGTTTGTTCCCCCCCCCCAAAAAATGTGTATTTTGGGCGTAAAAATCCTCTTTTCTCAAAGAATGGAGAAAAGTAATCTTTGCATCCAGGCCTTTTTCTCGTGATAGGCACCAAAACAGCCTCGATGTTTAGAAA
This sequence comes from Pantherophis guttatus, assembly GCF_029531705.1. Next base: position 656,725 of record NW_026844202.1, read on the forward strand.
AATTAAAATAAAGTTGGGTCAGGAAGCCCAGCTGTCCAGCATGCTTCCTGCCTCCAGATGTTCAAAGCCATGCGCACAGTTGCGCCTGCTCATACCTCAACGGATCCCTTTTCGTAATTCTCAAGTGGCGTGGGGGATGCAACAACAGGTAGTCCTTGATTTATGACCACAGTTGAGCCCAAGAATTAAACAAGACCTTGGTTAAATGAGTTTGGCCCCATTTTATGACCTTTCTTGATATAGTTGTTAAGTGAACCACTGCAGTTGTTAAGTTAGAGATTGGACAATCATTTGCCTAAAATGTCTACGGCAGTGGCTCTCAACCTTCCTAATGCCGTGACCCTTTAATACAGTTCCTCATTTGTGGTGACCCCCAACCATAAAATACATGCCAAAAGCTCACGCGCTCTCATGTGCCAGCACCCATAATGCAATGGGAACCCCCATTTGCGCATGCGCGCATGACCCCCCCATGCTCCTAATGCACATGCACCTCACACTGCACATGTGCATCTGCACTGCGCATGTGCGCACCCTCCGTGCATGTGCCTCCACTTTTTCCAAGAGGGCCGGCACGCCTCTTATCGGAGGACAACCAGTTACCGGCCCGTTCCCTGGCGAGACAGCTGTTCCCAAGCCGAAAACGCAGCTATATGTGTTTTCCGATGGTCTTAGGCGACCCCTGTGAAAGGGGTCGCGACCCACAGGTTGAGAACCGCAGGTCTGCGGTCTGCTCCTTGAGCAAAGGGCTGGACTAGAAGACCTCCAAGGTCCCTTCCAACTCTCATCTCCTCCTCGTCTCTTCTCTTCTCTTCTCTTCTCTTCTTTACTCTACTCTACTCTACTCTCCTCTCCTGTTTGAAATCTATTCCATTTAATTCTAATTCTAATTCTAATTCTAATTCTAATTCTAATTCTAATTCTAATTCTAATTCTAATTCTAATTCTGTCCTGTCCTGTCCTGCCCTGCCCTATCCTATCCTATCCTATCCTATCCCTATCCGAAATCTACAGTATTTCATTCCATTCCATTCCATCCCATATTTTCTATTCTATTCTATTCTATTCTATTCTATTCTATTCTATTCTATTCTATTCTATTCTATTCTATTCTATTCCATATTCTATTTCATTCCATTCTATTCCATCCCATATTTTCTATTCTATTCTATTCTATTCTATTCTATTCTATTCTATTCTATTCTATTCTATTCCATATTCTATTTCATTCCATTCTATTCCATCCCATATTTTCTATTCTATTCTATTCTATTCTATTCTATTCTATTCTATTCTATTCTATTCTATTCTATTCATGTTTGTTAAGTGAATCTGGCTTCCCCATTGACTTTGCTTCTCTGAAGGTCGCAAAAGGGGATCCCACAACCGTCACAAGTATGAATCCGTTGCCAAGCATCCAAATTTTGATTGTGCGGCCATGAGGACAGTTCAAAGTGTGAAAAACGGTCATAAGTCACTTTTTTTTCAGGGCTGTCGTAACTTCGGTCCCTTAACGAACTGTTGTAAGTCAAGGACTACCTACCCTGCGGTTGCGACCAACGCAAATGCTTCCCTGATAGCTAAGCCCACCCGATCCTGATGGAACTCGGATCTTTGGTTGAAGGAAATGTAAGTCATCCTTACAGATCAAGTTTGTGGTAAAAGTTGCACATAAGCTGGATCGTATAATTTGCTCATACTGAGGAATGTTAAGAAATCTGCCATTTCAAATGTGCATAATATCATTTTTTTTCTTTTTTTTAAAAAAAAGCAAAAATTACTGGTTCAGGTTCAAGTAGTCTTAAAGATATAAATATATATATATAAATATAAAAAGATGTAAATAACTTTACGTGTGACAAAAAGCTGTATTTTCCATGACTGTGGTTTCTGTATTTTTTTGTCACGGTGCCTCCTGTTTTTAAAATATTAACCACTCCCCTGTGTTTGTTGAACAGCTATTTCCAGTGGCTTAAAAAAATCTGAATTTTCTGATATGCCAAGACGGTATGATAATAAAGCAACTAATTGTCAGCAAAACTGGCTGTCGTTTTTCTGTTATCCAAGCAAAATCTCCTATGCAATTTCTACAAGATGAAAGAGACTGGCTAATAATATTGAATTATTATTGATTTGAGCAGGGCTTAATTCATTCGAGAGAACAGCGGGAGTCTTTTTTGTTACGCTCGCTTTGAAATAAGCAACCACACGCACAGAATCTAAACAAGGCAGCCCCTTTATATTAAATTGAATTCTTTGTAGAAGGGATAGGAAAGAGCAAGCTGGCAATTTTGTTTTACAAAAGACCACACCAAAGAAGGAAAGTCTGAAATGCTGCTGTGATAACCTATATATTATTCCAGGAACTCTCTTAACAACCCTTGGGTTTTCTTGATAATTGCCAGCTGTTTCCAGTAGTAAAATTGCAATATGTGGTATGTGATTTTATAACTTCATTTTGACTGTTAATTGCCGTGACCATATGTACTTTATTATGAAGGACAGTCCTTTATTTCAGAAAAGCTGTCCTTTAGATTTATTTATTCCCCAAAACCTCACTTTTGTCCTTTATTTTAGTGGTTTAACTTTCACCGTATAATTAGTACAGGTAGTCCTTGACTTACGACCACAATTGAGCCCAGAATCTATGTTGCTAAGTGAGAAATTTGTTAAGCGAATTTCTTGCTCCATTTTACGACCTTACTTGCCAAAGTTGTAAAGTTACTAACACGTTGATCAGTGAATCTGGCTTCCCCGTTGACTTTGCTCGCCAGAAGTTCGCAAAAGACGGTCACATGTCCCCGGGGACACTGCAACCGTCGTAAATATGGGGCAGTTGTCAGGCATCCGAATGTAAAACATGTGACCATGGGGATGCTGCAACGGTCATAAGTGTGGAAAATGGTCATATAAGTCATTTTTTTCACCGCCATTGTAACTTTGAATGGTCACTAAATGAACTGTTGTAAGTCGAGGACTATCTGTGTTATTTAATGGAAAGCCCTTTCACATTTGTGGGAAAAAGCAACTTTTTTTTCTAACCTAAAAAAAAGAAGAACATGAACCTTGCACAAGACATTTACTGCATTCCCTTCAATGGCACAGGTAGTCCTCGCTTAATGACCAGTCGCTTAGTGACCATTTGTACGATGGACATCTCCAGAGTTACAGGTAGTCCTCAGATTATGACCATAATTTGAGCCCAAATTTTTTGTTGCTAAGCGAAACGGTTGTTAAATGAGTTTTGCCCAGTTTTACAAGCTTTCTATCCACTGTTGTTAGGTGAAACCACTGTAGTTGTAAAGTGAGCAACACGGTTGTTGAGTCAATCTGGCTTGCCCATTGACGTTACTTGTCAGAAGGTCACAAAGGTGGATCACATGACCCCAGGACACTGCAACCGTCATAACTATGAGTCAGTTGCCAAGTGGCTTAATTTTGATCACGTGACTATGGGGATGCTGCAATGGTCGTAAGTGTGAGAAACGGTCATAAGTCACTTTTTTCAATGCCATGTAACTGAACAGTCACTGAATGGACTGTTGTAAGTCGAGGAGTACCTGTACTTAACGATCCGGTTCTGGAATTCTAATGGCGAGATACAGACACATGCAGTCACTTGTTGCGTTTTGGGTGTTTGGCAACTGGTTCACATATACGACCATTTGCAGTGTCCCGTAGTCATGACCTCACGTTTTGTTGTGTTTTGCCAACTTCCCTCATTGACTTCCAGTTCCTGGCAAAAACTCCCTTTAAAGAAAATGGATTTGCTTAAGGACCAGGGGACAATCTGCTTAATGACCGCCACAATTTATATCTGTGTAATTGTGGTCTCAGTTACAGTCATAAATCGAGGACTAACTGTATGCATTTGTTAGTTATTGATAGAACGGTCAATAATCCATTTATTTATTTAGCATTTATTTACAGTTGTCCCATAGCAAAAAAGAATGAATTCTTTTATGTTATATTCTTAGAAATCATAATTCCATTCATTTCTAGTGTTGAAGGGTGAGTGTGAACCCCAAAATTGAATGAACTTTTCAACATCTGGAGAGGTTGGGTGGGACCCCTAAACAGCCAGGGGATGCCTAAATTGAGTTAGTCCTTGACTTTCAACAGTTCATTTAATGACCGTTCAAAGTTACAACGCCACTGTAAAAGTGCCTTATGGCCATTTTTCACACTTACGACCGTTGCAGTATCCCCGTGGAGACATGATCAGAATTCGGATGCTTGGTAAATGGTTCTTCTTTATGACGGTTGTGATGTCCTGGGGGTCATGTGATCAGCTTTTGTGAACAAGCAAAATCAATGGGGAATCCAGATTCATTTAACAACCGTGTTACTCACTTAACAACTGCAGTGATTCTCTTAACTGTAGTAAGAAAGGTTGTAAAATTGGGCAAAACTCACTTAAGAAATGTCTCACTTGGCAACTTAAATTTAGGGCTCAATTCTCGTTGCAGGTCAAGGACTACCTGTATGAACAGAGCTCACCGAATGATGTTTTTCTGTTGGGTTAAAGCAAATAAAAATGGACGGAATATCAAAAGGAAAATAACTAGGTATGAATATAAGCACTCTGTTTACTTGGTTTGGAGACATGAGGTAATAATTGGTCTCTGTCCAGTTTTTGAACATATTTCTGCAGATGGCCTACTCTTCCCTGGGGCCTTGTAAGGAGATTTCTACCAACTGAGTATGGTAATTTAAATTTATTAAATTGGTAGAGGAAAAAAAACAAGCCATCTATATTAAAATATTAAAAACGAACTGCGGTTATTTTATTTTTAAAAAAACCATTTGCAATTGACGCTGGCAGTGCTTTCGCGCGAGCAATGACAAATAAATAGGGTTTCTAGCACGACTTCCCTTTTTTGGGTTACAACATCCAGCGGAAGAGACACAGGCACAAGAAAAAGTGACATGTTTCTTCAAAGATTCCTGAGCTGCATCAAAGAGGTTTAAATTTCGTTGCTTGTTTTCACAAATCGGCACATCTCCACATCAGCGGCCTTAACAAAACCCTGGAAAGTTTGCTGTTCAGCAGCTGTTGCTGGCCTCACGGAAACACATTTGAACATCTTGTGCTTTGCATCGTAATTCCCCATGCATCTGTGGACGCGGCCTCTGATTAATCTCGGTAGCTCGCGATCCTTTTTTTTCAAAGAAGAATTAAAAGGTTATTTCCGGTTTTTTCCCACCCCCTTACTCCTTTCATGTAGAAATAGCACAACAATTTATAATGTATTTTGATCACTCTTAATATACCTTATCAAACATTTATGGATAGATTTTTCATCGCAATGATAAAATTGAACAAATTGCGACATAAACAAACCTTCTAAAATTAGGGTCTATATAGAAATCATTGATTCTTTCCAAAGGATGACTTGGACAAAAGAACCTGCCAGAACCAGCATGAATTGATTATACAGGTAGTCCTCGACTTATGACTGCAATTGAGTCCAACATTTCTGTTGCTAGGCGAGATGGTTATTGAGTTTCGCTCCATTGTACGACTTTCCGTCGTAATGACATGTACTTATTTACATTTATGTCCTTTCGTTGTGAATCACTGTAGTTGTTAAATTAGTAACACGGTTGTTAAGTGAATCCGGCTTCCCCCTTGACTTGGCTTGTCAGAAGGGCGCAAAAGGTGATCACATGACTCCAGGACACTGGGAACCGTCATAAATATGAGTCAGTTGCCAAGCATCCAATTTTGATCACGTAACCATGGGGGTAGTGCAACAGTTGTGTGAAAAACAGTCATAAGTCGCTTTTTTCAGTGCCATTGTAACTTTGAACGGTCACTAAAGGAAAGGTTGTATGTTGAGGACTCCCTGTATTTATGTATTGGCTTATAGTGTAGGTTGTCATGGATTCAGCATACTTTGTACATCTTTGATTAAAGATTATACAAATATATGTATATATATACTTACAATCTCGTAAAATATGCACGTCACGGTTTCTTTTCCATCTCTCAAAAGGAAAGTTTTTGACCTGAATTGTCCAGGGGTAACAGCAGAGTCCAGAACACCTAAATAATGCAGTGTAATTATTGGTCTGAAAGCTTTTCAGAGTGAAGACAAAAACTGTTCTGTGGGTTTTGTAAGAAGAGACGTGGTGATCTAGTAATGTTAGCCAGGATATACCGTAAATCCAGATTTAGCACAGGTGAGGGGCTCAACTGTGGTCATAAGCAGTGGTGGGTTTCAAATTTTTTTACTACCGGTTCTGTGGGCGTGGCTTAGTGGGCGTGGCATGGTGGGCGTGGCAGGGGAAGGATACTGTAAAATCTCCATTCCCACCCCACTCCAGGGGAAGGTTACTGCAAAATCCCCATTTCCTCCCGATCAGCTGGGACTTGGGAGGCAGAGAATAGATGGGGGCGGGGGGCCAGTCAGAATTTTTACTACTGGTTCTCTGAACGACTCAAAATTTCTGCTACCGGTTCTCCAGAACTGGTCAGAACCTGCTGAAACCCACCTCTGGTCATAAGTCGAGGACTTATAGCCACAGTTGAGATTTAGCACAGGTGAGGACCTGCCCAGAGCAACATGCTGACTGAATCCTGTACAAGGAGCTTCTCAGCTTTAGTACAGCTGACTGCCTCCTATTCTGTGGATCAAGAGATACACAAACGTGGGGTCTTTGGTGCTCTCTCAGCTTGCTTGTTTTCTTGCAGACGTTTCATGACCAAACTAGGTAACATCATCAGTGTTAGTAAGGAGGGCTGTTTGCTGTCAGTTTATATTCCGGTGTCTTGTCTGTCTGTGTGGGTGAGGGACGGTATTAGGGATTCTTTGGTTGGGCTGTTTACTGATGGCTTCTTTGGCATTTTCTCTCTTGGGTTATTGTTTACATGATTGTTGATCTGAAGTTGACCTTGGAGTTAATCTATGTTTATGTTTGTTTATGTTTATGTTTTATTAAATTTATATAGGTCCACGATGGCGAACCTATGGCATGCGTGCCACAGGTGGCACACAGAACCATAACCTTGGGCACGCAAGCTCAGATCCGGTGCGCATGTGCATGCCGGCCAGCTGATTTTTGGGCCTTCTGGGCCACCCAGAAATAGGGAAATAGGCTGTTTCCTGCCTCTGGAGGGCAGGCCGTTTTCACCCTCCCCAGGCTCCTAGAGAGGCTCTGGAGTCTGGAGAGAGCAAAAAACTGGCCTTCCGGTCCCACCGGAAGTCAGCAAATGGGCCATTTCTGGCCTCCGGGGGGCCTCCGGGGGGTGGGGAAGGCCATTTTTGCTCTCCCCAGGTTCCTAGAGGCTCTGGAGCCTGGGGAGAGCAAAAAAACAGGCCTACTGGGCCTACCATGCCATTGCGTGCCAAAAGCAGGGGGAGTGTGGGTGGTCGCGCGTGCATGTGCGGAAGCAGGGTGCATAGAATTGTGGGTGTGGGCACACGCATGTGCAACTCCCCCACTCCCCCCATTTTTGGCACGCGATGGCAAAAAGGTTAGTCATCACTGATCTAGGTTGATCTGGGTGCTGATTGCTGGTGGAGAGGTGCTGTGTTTTTTTTCCTTTTGGGCTGGTTGATTGTCTCTTTTGCATAGTCTACAGATGTTGTTAACGTCCATGTGTCTATTGATGGCTGATTGGTCCGAGTGCCAGGCTTTTAGAAATTCCCTGGCATTTTTGGACTCAGCCTGGTCTAGGATGGACACGTTTTCCCAATTGAAACTATGGTTAAACCTGTCTGTATGTTGTGAAATCAAAGAATTTTCGTCATGTCTTCTGACTGCAAACAAACGTTGACAGGCATGGGAATATATAAGACGTGCTGCTATTTCAGTAAGCAAGCAGTTGAGAGTACGGGTGGCCCTCGACTTACGTCCACAATTGAGAGCAGAATTCTCTCAAAAAAGAGTTTGGCTGACATATTTTAAAAATAATTGGCTCCTTTGGGATGATAAGACCAATATTCTTGTGTGGAAAACTGCCCCAACAATCTTACTATACTCACCCAGTACCTCAAATAACAGGGGAGTTTTGTTAGAATATTGACTCCAGTGCTTCATGCTTTCGATGACAGCAGATAAAATTCGGAGAGAATTCTCTTTTTCCTTCGCTTTAGATTGGCCCACTGGCCTTTTCTTTGATAGAGGGACAGAAAGAAGAAGACAGATAAGCCAAAGATGATTGCATCACGTTTTGAGTTTAAGTGAGAACGTTGCTATTTACAGTTAGTCCTCGACTTAGGACCTACAATCGAGCTTTGTTGTTAAGTGAGACATGTGTTAAGTGAGCGTTGCTCTCTTTTACAATTTTTCTGGCCACCGTCGTTAAGTGAATTACTGCAGTTATTAAGTTAGCCACATGGTCGTTAAGTGAATCTAGCTGCCCCGTTGACTTTGCTTGTCAGGTCTCAAAAGGGGATTTACATGATCCCGGGACGCTGCAACCGTCGTAAGTATGAACCGGTTGCCAAGCGTCTGAATTTTGATCACGTGATTATGGGGAGGGTGTAAAAGTCGTAAGTGTGAAAAAAATGGTCCTAAGTCACTTTTTTCAGTGCCGTTTTAACTTTGAAAAGTCACTGAATGAACTGTTGTAAGTTGAGGACTACCTATATAAGTCACCAAGTGCTTCAAGCCGCTTTTTTTCAGTTTGGAAAATAAGTAGGATTCGCAAAACATCCTTATAAAAATATAGGCATGCCTGAATCTTTTTACCTGAATCGTTTTGTTGCTTTGCAAATGGTCAGCTTTTTCCTTGTGGGTGTTTTGTGGGCCAGGGCTGTGTTTAAATGTGTAGGAGGGCTCCTGAGTCGGCAGATTTCTCAGCCTGGCGGTTGGAACAGCAGGCCACTGGGAAACAGCCGGATCCCAATCTTCTGCCTCTTCTCTTCTGCTTCTCTGCGATGCCTGTGGCAGGCCAGCTGGTTTCTGGTACATGGCTCCTGGCTTCATCCAATGACTGGGATGGACATCCAGTTCCGAAAGCTTTTTGTTCTCTGTTCTGTGGCCGAAAGCTGGGAAGTCATTTCTTTTCCAAACATTAGTACTTTCCTCCTGCCTGGAATGAAACAAGACTTCATTATTAAGGTGACCGACTTTTTTACAATGAGAAGGAGGACACAAATAAATTGAAGTGCCATGTCGTGTTTCGGTAAGAAGTAAACAAAGCCACTTGCGCGCGGTGCACTCTCTCAAAACAATTCTCCTGTGCGGAGTGCATGCATCTCATAATCACATCTCGCCACACTGTACCGAGCCTTGACGAATCGTCATGTCAAATACAAATATGCCACATCACACGCAACGGATCGGATTGGCATCGATCGAATATGGAGATTTACAGATTAGTCTTTAAATATCGAAAAGGAGGATGTGTAGGAGGACACTTTTCGAGAGAGGACAGAACTTACAAAAGAAGGACTGTCCCCCCCAAAGGAGGACGATTGGTCACCTTATTATTATCTATCGTTTTTTCTAGGTAACTACCTATCCATTCATCTGCCCACCCCTCTATCTACAGGTACTTAAAATACACACAGCAGCTGGTATTGTAAGCCTCTTTCTCTGCTTCCCACTCATTCCGTTATATCCCATGCCCATAGGACTCCCATTTTAAAATGTGGAGGACTTCTCTTCATTGCCACCTTTTGGGAAGGGTTTCTGCCCCGAAATTCACAATTATTTTATAATCCTAGGATTTCCTGGTGGCTTTCCATCCAAGAATTAACTAGAAAAAAAAAAAAATAGAGTTATCGGAAGTCTTCAAGTCCAACCCCCTGCTCAAGCAGGAAACCTTATACCCGTGATGGCAAACCTATGGCACGCGTGCCACAGGTGGCACGCGGAGCCATATCGGTGGGCACACGAGCTCAGCTCCGGCACGCATGCGCACACCAGTCAGTTGATTTTCGGGCCTTCCGGACCCACCGAAAGTAGGGAAACAGGCTGTTTCCTGCCTCCGGAGGGCCTGTGGGGGTGGGGAAGGGCGTTTTTGCCCTCCCCAGGCTCTTAGAAAGGCTCTGGAGCCTGGGGAGAGCAAAAAATAGGCGTACCGGGCCCACCATACCATCGCATGCCAAAAGCGTGGGGAGCGTGGGGGGGTCGTGCGTGCATGCCGGGGGGCGGGGTGCATAGAATTATGGTTGTGGGCACACACGTGCATGACCCCTCCCCGCACTCCGCCTGCTTTTAGCACGCAATGGCAAAAAGGTTAGCCCTCATTGCCCTACACCATTTTAGATAAATGGTTGCCCAATCTCTTCTTAAAAACCTCCAGGGATGGAGCACCCACAACTTCTGGAGGCAAGTCGTTCCATTGCTTAATTGTTGCACTGGACAGGGTGTTATAGGGTCTCCTGCTTGAGCAGGTTAGACTAGAAGACCTTCAAGATCCCTTCCAACTCTGTTATTCTGTATTCTGTATACGATCTGGAACGAGCTCCCCCTGGAGATACGGAGGATCCCGGATCTGCGCACCTTCCGTCGCGCGCTCAAGACTTTTTTATTTCATCAAGCTGGCCTGGCCTAAATCTTTTCCCCTTTTAAATGTAAATTTTAATTTGTTTTTAAATTATTGGGTATTTTAAATTTGTCTCAGCCAAATTATTTAATTCGTTTTTATTCTATTTTAAATTTTTGTATTTATGTGTTTTATTTTGTGGCTGTTCACCGCCCTGAGTCCTTCGGGAGTAGGGCGGTATATAAATCCAATAAAATAAATAAATAAATAAAATAAAATTCTGTAAATGCCAGGAAGACATCTCACTATTAAGACAATTGGAGTAATAAAGCACAATGTTTTGATGACTATCTGTCCTTCACACACAACAGCTTCCTTAATTATTGCCAAGGCTGCTGAATATAAATACAGGTAGTCCTCGACTTACAACAGTCCGTTTAGTGACTGTTCAAAGTTACAATGGCCCTGAAAAAAGCGACTCATGCTCATTTTTCAAACTTACGACCGTTGCAGCATCCCCATGATCACGTGATCAAAATTCAGACACTTGGCAACTGGCTCATATTTACAATGGTTGCGTTGTCCCAGGGCCCTGCAATCCCCTTTTGCAACCTTCTGACAAGCAAGTCAATGGGGGAAGCCAGATGCACTTAACAACCATGTTACTAATTTAAGAACTGCTGTGATTGACTTAACCAATGTAGCGAGGAAAGTCGTAAAATGGGGCACAGCTCACTTAACAAATTTCTCACTTACCAACAGAAATGTTGGGCTCAATTGTGGCTGTAAGTTGAGGACTAAACGGGGTGAAATGTTTCCCGTTTAGGCAGGCTCGCCCAAACTGGTAGTAAAAAATGCTACTGGTACACCGAACCAATAGTAAAAAAAATGTAAAAAAAAGTTCTGTCAATCAGCTGAGCGACGTACAATCGGAACTTTTTTTTTTACTTGTTAAGCATTTTTTACTACCAGTTCTCCGGAACCGGTAGTTAAAAATGCTTTAAAAAGTAAAAAAAAAAAAAAGTTCCCACGATTGCATGTTGCTCAGCTGATCATCAAAACTTTTTTTAAAAAACTTTTTAAGCATTTTTTTACTACCAGTTTGGGCGAATAGGTAGTAAAAAAATGCTTTTAAAAAGTAAAAAAAAGGCTCGGACGATCACGCGGCACAGCTGTGATCGTCTGAGCCTTTTTTTTTACTTTTCAAAAGCATTTTTACTACCTATTCGCCTGAACCGGTAATAAAAAAATGCTTTAAAAAAGTTTTTTAAAAGGTTCCCAAGATCACGCACCACAGCTGATTCCCCCCCACTTTGCTGTACTACTTACCTTCCCTGTATTATGGTTTGTAAAACGGCTCCTGGGCAGTGATGAAATGTAAAATTTGTTACTACTGGTTCTGTGGGCGTGGCTTGGTGGGGGGGGTTGTAATATGACTGAGTGGGCATGGCCAACTTTTTTTTTTTTTACTTTTAAAACCATTTTTTCTACAACCTCTTCGGCTGAAGAAGTTGTAAAAAAAATGCTTTTAAAAGCCTCTGATGATCCCAGCTGACTTGACTGATCGGCAGAGGCTTTCTTTCTTTTTTAAAGCCTCTGATGATCCCAGCTGAGCCGTGTGATCATCAGAGGCTTTTTTTTTTACTTTTAAAAGCATTTTTTCAGCCAAAGAGGTTGTAGACAAAATGCTTTTAAAAATTAAAAAAAAAAGCCGCTGATGATTGCACGGCTCAGCTGGACAATTGGGGGTGGGGGGGCAGGGATTTTTGCTACCGGTTCTCCGAACCACCCGCCTCCATCGCTACCGGATCGGGCGATCCGATCCGAACCAGGAGCATTTCACCCCTCCTCCTAGGATTCTTTGGATACTCCTTTTGCTGAATCCCCAAATACACAGCTCTCCCTCCTACCCACTTTGCAAGAATTTTTCTCCCTGTCATTTCTGGCAAAAGGCCTGATCTGAGAATTATAAGCAATACGAAGAGCCACACACTGGCGGATCGGGCATAAAAGGATGCAGTTCCAAGAGCTCAGAAATGATGACCTCAACTGTGCGTCGGCATTCATTTCGGAGAATGTTGTTGTCACCCACCTCCGGTTATTCAAGTTGCTTCCTGCATGAGGCATTGTTGGCTTTGATGTGTGTTGTTGCTTTGACAAAGCAGATGGGCTAGCAAGCTCTGTTGGGCTTCGGAGAAAAGGTTTAATCGTTACGGTGAATGATGAAGAATTAAAACATTACATAGAATATATTAGGTAGTCCTTGACGTGCGACCACAATTGAGCCCAAAATTTATGTCGCTTTGCAAAACAGCTGTTAAGGGAGTTTTGACCCAATTTTACAATCTTTCTTGCTGTAGTTGTTAAGTGAATTTCTGCACCTTAAATTTGTCGTTATTTGAATCTGGCTTCCCCCTTGAACTACGATAGCCAGAAGTTCACAAAAGGGGATCAGATGATCCCAGGACACTGCAGCCATCATAAATACTGTACATACCAGTTGCCAAGCATCTGAACAAGGATGCCGTATGAAAAACAGTCATAAGTCACTTTTTTCAACTCCGTTGTAACTTTGAATGGTCATTAAATGAATGGTCGCAAGTCAAGGACTATCTGTGGTCAATATAGTATTGATTTCCATAACCGTGAAATATATTCGATTCCAGGAATATAAAGATGCAAAAGATGTGGGGCTGACTTACTTGGTGCCTACTGTTTTCTGCAGTTGGATCGGTTCTGGCTTCTCAGTTTCCCATCCGAAATCTTGAAAAAAAAGTCAAAGGACACAGAATGCTCAACTTGAATCAAAGTCCTGATCCAATTTGGGATACTAAGAAAGAAAACGTGAACTGTGTTATATGTGCGTGGTTAACGATATTCCTTGTGACTTGGTGCTCCGCTTCTGAATTTTTTATTACCTAAGTTGTGAGGCAGTGTTTCAGGATTTCATTAATTTAAAGATATGTGGACTTCAAACCCCAGAAGTCCCTGTATGGCTGGCTGGGGAATTCTGGGAGTTGAAGTCCACACATCTTAAAGCGGCTGTAGTTGCAAAACACTGCTTTAAGAGAATAGAGCCATTGGTGGTGCCTCTGCTTTATGTTTTATTTTAACCACTGTGCCCTGGTGGCACAGTGGTTAGAATGCAGTACTCTAGGCTACTTCTGCTGACTGCCTTCAATTTGGCAGTTTGAATCTCACCAGGCTCAACCTTCCATCCTTCCGAGGCAGGTAAAATGAGGACCCAGATTGTTGGGGGCAAGAGGCTGATTCTGTAGACCGCTTTAGAGAGGGCCGTGAAGCACTGTGAAGTGGTATATAAGTCTAAGTACTATTCCCATTTCTAAAAAGGCTTATCTGCCACCCACGTTTTGGCAAATTTATTCATAACTGATTCCTTTAATGCAGCTGCCTCCAATCTGAAGAGCTTTAGAGAAGAGGTGACTGTAATTACGAGAATTCTCAACCCAAAGAGATAAACCATCTGGAGGGTATCTTGATGGGAAAGGATGGTCTAACTTTTAAAGGCCTCTTATGATGGATCAAATGTAAAGATCTGGATAATTCCACATTCTCCACTGCTAGCCAATTCTACATTACAACAATAATATGATGCTGATCATTGCAGGAATTGGCTATGTCTAATCTAGTGAAAAGAAAAACTAGGGGCAGCATGATAACTATGTTCCAATATTTGAGGGGCTGTGACAAAGAAGAGGGGGTCAACTTATTTTCCAAAGCATCCGAAGGCAGAAAAGATGCAATGGATGGAAACTAATCAAGGAGAGAAGCAACCTGGAACTAAGGAGAAATTTCCTAACAGCGAGGACAATTAACCAGTGGAACAACTTGCCACCAGATGTTGTGGGTGCTCCAACACTGGAGGTTTTTAAGAAGAGACTGGACAACCATTTGTCTGGAATGATATAGTGTCTCCTGTTCAAGCAGGGGGTTGGACTAGAAGACCTCCAAGGTCCCTTCCAATTCTGTTATTCTGTATTTCATATTGTTTATCCCCAGTTTCTGAAAATCGGAAAAAACCCTGCCTGTAAACATGGCTAATAACTTATGATAGACCCAATCCTCTAAATAAAGTATTTTATAAGATGATACTCGTATGAGTTCCAGTTTTTATTCAAGGCATAGATGGGATATAAGTGTATGTCCTTTTGAAAAAAGCTAGGTTTGCACTTTGCAGTTATATTTATAGTTGTCCTATTATACATCTCCATTTTTCAAATATGCTTTTGTAGAGATATAAGGCAAATGCAAGGTGGAAACGTTTCACTTTTCCCATTCCCTCTCTTTCACTAAGAATAGAATTAATTATTATTCCAATAATTAATTCTGGCAGAAATGTGCAGAGACAGCTTTTCAAGCTGAAGAAAATGATAAATATCACTTTTAGCATTAATACAAAAGCACATTAAGGAATAGTCCTTCCTGTGTAACACATAGACCTGGAATTTTAACTGTTAAAAATGAGGGGGGAAAGGCAAAGTTACAAGAGATATAATTTAAATGCCAGTCTTCTATGGAATTCATAAGAGGTTTATTTTGCTGCGTCCAAAAATTTTAACCAGAGGCTAGAAAAATATTTTTTGTGATAAACATATATTTTAAAAAATGAACAGCACACCACTTACCTGCAAGCAAGGCTGAGAAATTGAAATGATCAGCTGAATTGTTACTGCTTGGCTCATTTTTAAGTGGATTTGATGTGAGTGGTTGTTTGGTCCTTTTTTTCTGATTAAAGAGCGGGACTGGAAGACAGCCTAAGATTTGAAGTGTCAATATAAGGCACAATTATTAAATTGTTAATGCTTTTGGTGCAGTAATATACACCAGTAGCCCTCGACTTACAACAGTTCATTTAGTGACCATTCAAACTTATAATGGCACTGAAAAGTAATTTATGACCGTTTTTCCACACTTATAAACGTTGCAGCATCTTCATATGATCAACATTCAGACGCTTGGCAACTGACTCATATTTATGACGGTTGTAGTGTCCCAGGGTCATGTGATCACCTTTTGCGACCTTCTGACAAGCAAAGTCATGGAGAAGCCAGATTCACTTAACAACGTTGCTACCAACTTAACAACTGCGGTGATTCACTTAACAACTGGGGCAAGAAAGGTCATAAAATGGGACAAAATTAACTTTCCCTCCCCATTCCTGGGGGACTGATATTGCAAAATCTCCATTCCCACCCCACTGTGGGGCCAGCCAGAGGTGGTATTTGCCAGTTCTCCAAACCAGGGTGGATAAAAATCAATGATTTTTTTAAAAAAAAAATAAAAAAAATCAGGTTTTTTTTTATTTAAATTGGACTTTTTTGATTTAAATCAGATTTTTTTGATTTAAATCGAATTTATTTTAATAAAAAACTTTTGGGGTAAAAATCTATCGTAAGATAGTTTTCTATTTAAGATACATAAATAATTTAGTTTATTCAGCATGAAATGGAGCTTAGTTATGTAGCAGGAGGCTGTATATTCTGCAACACTGGGACTATCGGTGAGTCAACAGCGGGTCAAAGGAGTAGCAGAGATGACAGTTGCTCTTTAAAAATTATGATTTAAATCAAGTTGATTTAAATCAAGCCTTTTTACTAGTGATTTAAATCACGATTTAAATCAACTCGATTTAAATCAAATCCACCCTGCTCCAAACTACTCAAAATTTCCGCTACTGGTTCTCCAGAACCTGTCAGAACCTGCTGGAATTCACCCCTGATCTCGTCCATTCAGGAGATACAAAGGATCTATACAGAACTCTTCGTAGCATCTCATTAAAACCTTTGGTATCAGAATTAATTTGCTTATATGTATCTGCCTAATTTATCATTTCTGTCTGACCTTGATCAAAGATGACTAAAGCATCCTCGCTCCGTGGAACTCTGGACCTCCCATGCTACCAATTCAATTTTATCAGTATTATTAATGTCTATTGAGAAGGTGTCCATTCTGATTATCATTTTTGGCACCAGGCAAAAATCTCTTTCTTATCTGTCCAGGCATTTTCAACAGCCTCCATAATTATTCTCATCGCTGATTTATGCTTTGGTCAGGTTTTATTGGTGGTGGTTGCCCATTTGGGCTTATTGCATTGTTTTATTGCTGATATTGTTGTAGCTGTTATTGTTGTTATTCCCTTCAAGGTACCCTGGGAATTTGTGCTGAATATCCCCTTCTCCCATCAATCAACCAACACAAAGTGAATTTGTTTTTAGGGATTGCACAAAGAATAATGAAGAGAATGATCCCTGTCTGCAAATTTGTCTGATAGTCTTCATAGAAGAGGAAAATTAGGGGAGGGGAGAGATAATGGTTGGTTTGAAGAAATGGGGAAAAAAATCTCTGTGAATTTTTCATAAAGGTTTATTATAATGGTTAAGGCTCTCCATTTTTTAAGACCCTCTCTCCTGCTTTCTGGCATATTTTAATAGCCAAGGAATTATGGTAGCTCGACGTTAATATTGATCAATGCATGAAATCTACTCAGGGAACACTTCTTATTCCACCAATGAAAAATACGATAAAATAAGAATTGAGTGCATTGCTTTTTTGGATTGCATGTAAGGGGAGTAAATTCTGGTGGGGCATCCCCTAAGTGGTGTGGATGTGTGTGTGGATGTGTTAAAAAAAGGTAAATTGAAGTCCCAGTTCCCTTTTTATATGTGTTGCAAAGATTAAAAAAAGAGTCTGTGTTTTAGTGATACAATCACAGCCATCATTTTGACTTTTTGATGCTCCCTGCAACCGGAGAGAGATTTAACATAATTTAAAAACCATGTGCAATGTGTTTATCAGGATTTCTACTCCCCGGGAAAATGGTATAGGGTTTCCTGTTTCAGCAGGGGGCTGGACTAGAAGGTCTCCAAGGTCCCTTCCAGCTCTATTCTATTCTATTGTAAAAGTATGGGAAGGGAAGAATGGGAGAAATACAGATAGTCCTCAACTTACAACCATTCATTTAGGGACTTTTCATAGTTACATCGCCAGTGAAAAAATGACTTCTGACCAATTACAACTATCGCAACATCCTCAGCATCAGGTGGTCAAAATTTGGATGTTTGGCAACCGTAACAGTGTCCCTGGGCCATGTGATCATCATTTTTGACCTTCCCAGCCAGCTTCCGACAAGCAAAGTCAATGGGGAAGCTGAATTCGCTTAACAACCGTCTGACTCACTTAACAACTGCAGTGATTCCATTACAACAGTGGTAAAAAAAAAGGTTGCAAAAAATCAAGCATGACTGGCTTAACAATCACTTTGCTTAGCAATGAAAATTCTGATCCTGGTTGGGGCTATAAGTCAAGGACTACTTGTATTACAGAAATCTCCCCTGACTTAATAGGATGCTATAGGGGAGGTTTCTAATCCATTTTTCCACGCACTGCAACCTAAAGCCCTAAATAATATTGCTCGCTCCACTCATCTTGCTGGTCATCGGTTGGGAATTATAATAACTCTTTCGAATTCCACCCCAGTAAAAAGGTGGATACCTGCTGTACTACGCATCAAGGAACTGTCAGCGAAATTCCTCTTCATGTTTTTATTTCTAGATATCAGCACCTGAAAAAAAAATACATAATTGACTTAGTAGCCTGTTCTTCTAGACTCTAGAGGAAATAGGTCAGAAGATAGTTGTGATTCATTAGCAAAGCATTTTAAATCCCTACTACAGACCTCTCTGGCACAGTATAGTATAGAATTTATGATTATTTAACCATGCAATCCTATTCTGCTCTTGATAGTATTGGGGGTGGGGAGGGAGTGATTTAGATATTTCAGAGGGAAACTAATGCCAGTTGCCACCAAACTCAGTTTTTTTTTTAATTTGTTTCTTTAGATTTCTTCCAATCTACATCATCTTGTCTACTTTTGGAGCACCAAAAACATGAAAATATTTAGCAATATGCTGTAGGAAAAGCTCATAACCCTTTTTAAATACCTTGATTTTTTAAAACTTTTTTATTAGTTTAATTAATAATTTAGTGGTTACGCTATATTGTTTTGCTAATACGGTTGTGCAAAACTATTTTTTGTCTGTTCAGAAGTTAAACATAATTTTTTTTTTAAAAAAAGCAAAGTGATTAATTTTCATAGCAGCAGTAGGGCTTTTATGTGATCAATAATTTCAATATTAAAGTGTTCTTCTCTTGAAAGAAATGGGTGGGGAGAAGAAATCTGCAGGTCTCTAGGGCCTAAAATACTGTAGGTACTCTTCTGGAACAAAAGCCAAATAGTTTTCATTTAGGGAACTTAAAATTAAAACATCCTTTTAAATGGGTGGTATTACCTCTTTAAACAGTACCGAAGAACATGTGATTAAACTTTTTTTTTTAAAAAAACTGTTATTGCAGAATGAAGTTATTTATTTATTTTGCATATACCATATATATTCAGTATCTTAGCTTAATAATATACATTGTATGCAATACATACATACATACATAATAGGGACTTTATATATGCATATAAAATATATATAGTTTGCAGTTCAAGCAAGCTACTCAAAAGAAATTAAAGTAACATAGATAAATGTTAGATGATGATAATGATAGACGATAGAAAATGATAGATAGTAATGAATAACAGATAATTTAATAGAGAATAAAAAACAATTGATGGATTATATAAAAAAAGATCAAAATGGATGATTGATCATTGTTAATGATCAATGATAGAGTCACTGATAGAGAGTCTAAGAGTAAGATTGGCAGTAACTTAATTGTGACAAATAAATAAAAATATATAATGCTAAACAAATAATAATGATAAAAGTGAGAGATGAATCAGATTTATAAAGCTGGATGGATGGAGAGAGAAAGAGAGAGAGAGATAATAGCTAAATGATAGAGTTGTGATAGATTTATTTATTTATCAAGTTTCAAATGATTGAGAAATGAGAAATAATAGATTTAGATATAGATGATGGATGGATGGATGGACAGACGGATGGATGGATAGATGATAGATAGATAGATAGATAGATAGATAGATAGATAGATAGATATGGATAGATAGATAGATAGATAGATAGATAGATAGATAGATATAGATAGATAGATAGATAGATAGATAGATAGATAGATAGATAGATAGGGATAGATAGATAGATAGAGATATGGATGGATGGATGGATGGATAGATAGATAGATAGATAGATAGATAGATAGATAGAGGTAGAAGATAGATAGATATAGATAGATAGATAGATAGATAGATAGATAGATAGATAGATAGGGATAGTAGAGAGAGAGAGAGAGAGAGATGGATAGTAGAGAGAGAGAGAGATGGATAAGAGAGAGAGAGAGAGAGAGATGATAGATAGATAGATAGATAGATAGATAGATAGATAGATAGATAGATATAAATTATTTCTAGATGATAGATTGAATTATGATGGACTTTTTATTTTATTTTATTTATTTATCTAAGTTTGAAACTGCCAATCTCCCTCTCAAAGGGGCTTTTTACCGGTAGTTACTATGGATAGACAGACACACAAAGTTGTATTTTAACAAAAGCTGTAAACCTAGTCCCCATGATTTACAAGCCACAATTGTTGGCTTTGCAGCCTGAACCCAGTTCTGCTTTCCTTGTCCAACCATGGTTAATCAAAAACCATAGCTCAGAGAGAGAGAGAGAGAGAGAGAGAAGCCCCTGTATGTAAAAATGGTGGAAAGAGTTACAAATCATCATGGCTCAGAGTTAAATCTGACCCTTTTATCGATTTAAGGGCAATTTGAGCTTTCTCGACAGCCTGTCTCTTTGCTTCAGAGCCTGTCAAGCTCTCCTCACACAGGCTTATTTGAAATAATCCCCAGTAAAGGTTTCTGTCTCCTGTCTCTGAGGGCTGAAAATAAAAATGGTTGAGGCAGGAGACCTGGTTTTGCTTCCCTTTCTGAGGGGAAAGTCTACAACTGAAGTGACCAAGGAGGAAGACGAAGGGCCGTCCAGGAGGGGAAGGAGCCAAGATGGACGTCAGGGGGGAAAAATGGCGGGAAAATGGCACCGCTGAGGGGGAAAAAGATGTGCAAATATTTTTTTTTTCACTCTTTCTCTTTCTGAGTTGGGTGAACCAGCCAGAGACCACAGGAGTTGGACAGCTAATAAATTTAAATAAATAAACTGATGATAATGATGATGATGATGATGATGATGATGATGATGATGATGATGATATGGGCCTGGCGACCATAGGGGGCCTGAAGGCAGGAATGGAGAGATAGGTGTGGTAAGGAAGAAGAAAGAAAAAGTGAGGAAGGATTGAACCCCTGTTTCCTCAGGCTCTGGGAGGAAGAAGCTGCTGAGGACTAAGATGGCAGAGGAGGAGGAGGAGAAGGAAGAAGAGAAAGAGGAAAGAGGAAGGAAGGAAGGAAGGAAAAGAAAGAGAGAGAGGGAGAAAGAAGGAAAGAAAGAAGAAAGAAAGAAAGAAAGAAAGAAAGAAAGAAAGAAAGAAAGAAAGAAAGGAGAGGGAGGGAGAGAAAGAAAGGGAGGGAGGGAGGAAAAGGAGGAAAAAAGAAAGGAAGGGAAGGAAGGAAGAAGGAAGGAAGAGGGGAAAGAAAGAGGAAGGAAGGAAGGAAGGGAGAGAGAAGGAAAGAAAGAAATAGAAAGAAAGAAAGAGAGAGAGAAAAGAAAGAGAAAGGGGAGGGAGGGAGGGAGGGAAAGAAAAAGAAAGAAGGAGGGAGGAAAGGAAGGGGAAAAAGAGAAAGAAAGGGAAGGAAAGAAGAAGGAAGGAAGAGGGGAAAGAAAGAGGAAGGAAGGAAGGGAGAGAGAGAGAAGGAAAGAAAGAAAGAAAGAGAGAGAGAAAAGAAAGAAAGAAAGGGGAGGGAGGGAGGGAAAGAGAAAGAAAGAGGAGGGAGGGAGGAAAGGAAGGAAAGAAAAAGAAAGAAAGGGAATGAAAGAAGAAGGAAGGAAGAGGGGAAAGAAAGAGGAAGGAAGGAAGGAAGAGAGAGAGAAGAAAAGAAAGAAAGAGAAAGAAAGAGAGAGGGAGAGAAAGAGAGAGGGAGGGAGCGAGGAAGGAAGGGAAGGAAGGAAGGAAAAAGAAAAGGAAGAGGGGAAAGGAAGGAAGGAAGATAGGGGATAGAAAGAGGAAGGAATGGAAAGGAAAACGGAAGGAAGGAAGGAAGGAAGGAAAGAAAGAAAAGAAAAGAAAAGAGCTGCAAAGGGAGAAAAACAATGGCCTCAATGTGGGCTAAAGCTGGCACCGTAATCTCAGCTTGTTTGCTTTGGGCCCCCAGAGAGGATTCACCGAAGAGGACGGTGGCAAAAGGGGCTCCAGAAGGGACTGTCCACCAATGTGGACACCAAGCAGGACACCAACTGAAGGGAACTTTAGCCCAGAAGAATGCTTATTGGAGTTTAAATCCAGGCATCATGGTTTGCAAACCCTGGCTTATGCTTGACAGCCTCTGAGTGACGCCTGGTGATAAACTGTGATGACATCATGGGTGTGATGTCATAGCAGACTACAGAAAGGGTAGCATTTATGCCCTTATTTGCATAATTTGCTGGTGCCGGTTCTCCAGAACTGGTCAGAACCTGCTGAAACCCACTTCTGGCCCTTGTACTGTACATATTGCACTTTTCCTCGAGATGGAGCTCCAAATGCAGGCTGGGAGTTGTAGTTCTTCTGGGAAAAATGTATATTTCAGTGTTTCTCAGCCTTAGCAGCATGTTTAAAGTTGGGTCCCAGAACTCCCAGAATTCCCGCAGCAGACATAAAATTTGCCAAGGTAAAGTGATATTGATTTATTTGCAAATCTGCCTGGATTCCTACCTATGCAATTATGATTTCTTTTTCTTCTTTGAGATAGCCCTAAATATACCCACTGTGCATCTATGGGAGGCAGGCTGTAAAAAGTACTCTTCCTTCTTGGTTCATTTTACCTCTTTTCTTTACGCATTTTGGACCAGAAGAGACCTACCTGCCTACCTACCTACCAGTGGTGAAATTCAATTTTTTTTACTACCGGTTCTGTGGACGTGGCTTGGTGGGTGTGGTGTGGCTTGGTGGGTGTCGCTTGGTAGGCGTGGCAGGGGAGGGATACTGCAAAATCCCCATTCCCACCCCACTCCTGGGGGAAAGATACTGCAAAATCTCCACTCCCTCCCCACTCTGGGGCCAGCCAGAGGTGATATTTGCCAGTTCTCCGAACTACTCAAAATTTCAGCTACCTGTTCTCCAGAACCTGTCAGAACCTGCTGGATTTCACCCCTGCTACCTACCTTCCCACCTTCCCCCTTTCTCTCTTTTTCTCCCTCTGTCTCTCTCCTGCTGCTTTTCATTCTCACCAACACCCTATTTTATTTTATTTATTTTAATTTGATTTATATGCCACCCTTCTCCGGAGACTCAGGGCGGCTTACAATGCGTTAAGCAATAGCCTTCATACTTTTGTATATTTATACAAAGTCAGCTTATTGCCCCCACAAACCGGGTCCTCAATTTACCTACCTTAGAAAGGATGGAAGGCTGAGTCAACCTTGAGCCTGGGGAGATTCGAACTTGCAGTAATTGCAGGCAGCTGAATGTTAATAACAGGCTATTAGTCTGCTGCGCCACCAGGCTCCCCTATATAAAGGTTATTAGGAGAGAACCTGGCATTTTTCACATGGATCTTGCAGATTATTTCTATTACTCTTCTCATCCCCTTGTTATCCCATCTCCTTGCAGTTAAATGCAAAGGACCGTTGCAGGAAATTTGAAACAATGTCTGCATTCAAGCAAATTTATGCTTAGCCTGCATACGGAATTAATCCACTTTCTGGATTTGTGCCATCCAGAGAACATGAAACTAACTGAAAAAAAAAAAAGATAAACATTAACCAAGCTTGCAACATCTTATGCCTGCAAAGCTGCTAAGGGGTGTTATGAGAAGAGAGCTATTTAAAAAAAAAAACAGACTCTCCCTGCAGTTTTTGTTTGCTAGTGAAGTCTTCCAACCAGCTTTCTCCCTGCTGCTTATCACTCCCAGCCAGCAGCAACTGCTCTGGTTGGAAATTATGAGGAATTTACTTCCAAGAATATGTGGGAAGTGAGAAAAAAAACTGCTGTAATACAATTTTTCAGTAAGCCACAACCTATGTGAGAATGGCTGCATTTCAACCCTTGCCTTCTACAGCCAGTCCTCAACTTACAACTATTTAGTTTAGTGACCGTTTAAAGTTACAAGAGCACTGGGGGAAAAAAATGACTTATCACCGGGTTTTCATACTTTAGGACCATTGCACCATCCCTAGGGTCAGAGAATGAAAATTCACTGAGCAACTGTGGCAAGAAAAGTCGTAAAATGGGGCAAAACTCACTTAACAACTGTTTCACTTAGCAATAGAAACTTTAGGCTCAATTACGGTTGTAAATCAAGGACTATTTGCAATCCACATTTTGTGGAATCGGCTCAGATAAATAACCCATGTGTATTAAAAATCTGCATTTTAGGATCTAACATTGAAGGAATGCATCTATTTATATAATTTAGATCCCAAATATCACTTTCTAAATTGTGTTTCTTTTTCCCTTTTAAGCTACAAAATTAAAAGGACCTAAATCCATGTCAAACAGACCAGAACTGAATTCCTATTTGTTTATCTCTTATACTAGAGATGAAGAAAAAAAATTCTGCACTGAAAAAGAATTGTTGGTAACTTAAAAACTGGGTTATTTTCTTAATTAATGAGGCCTTAATTGTCTACAGTAACTCTTAGCCAACTTCAGGTCTTTAGGAAAACCTTCTGTATTCCCGTGGATTTGGCTCTACGTGTGAGAATTAAATCTCCTTTGGATGCAACCAATCTGCTTAGAAGAATGAATAGAAGTTTCCATGGTTTTAACCTGTTCAGAATTGCTCTTTGCTCCAGACAAAACTGCTGAGCTTTGAAAGAAATAAGAAATGGGGACAATTTGTCCAGCTAAAATAATCTCAGCCTTTTAGAGAGGAAGATTTAGAGGTAAAAGTAGAATAAGGTTCCTATTTTTATAGCACCAATCAATATCTCTCTTAGTGCTATTCACATACTGAGGAATTTACTTCTGAGAACATCTCAAAAGTGGCCATAACCTCTGTACGAATGGCTGCAACCAATCCTTGCAATCTACAGATAGTTCTCAATTTACAACCGTTCATTTAGTGACTGTACAAAGTTACAAAGCACTGAAAAAAATGACTTACAACCGTTTTCCACACTTACAACTGTGGCAGCATCCCCATGGTCATGTGATCAAAATTCAGACATTTGGCAACGGACTCATAGTTATAACAGTTGCAGTGTCCCAGGGTATGTGAACCAGGGGTGAAATCCAGCAGGTTCTGACAGGTTCTGGAGAACCGGTAGCGGAAATTTTGAGTAGTTCAGAGAACTGGCAAATACCACCTCTGGCTGGCCCCAGAGTGGAGTGGGAATGGAGATTTTGCAATATCCTTCCCCCAGGAGTGGGGAGGGAATGGGGATTTTGCAGTATCCTTCCCCTGCCACGCCCACCAAGCCATGCCCACCAAGCCACGCCCACAGAACTGGTACTAAAAAAATTTGGATTTCACCACTGATGTGAACCCTTTTTGCAACCTTCTGACAAGCAAAATGAATGGGAAGGCCAAATTCACATTACAACCCTGTTACTAACTTAACAACTGCAGTGGTTCACTTAACAACAGTGTTAAGAAAGGTCTTAAAATGAGGCAAAATTCACTTCACAACTGCCTCGCTTTGCAACAGAAATTTTGGGCTCAAATTGTTGGTCGTTAAGTTGAGGACTGCCTGTAATTTCTACCAGGGCTGCGTTTTACGCCAGTTGTTCACCATTGCGCTGATTCTGGGAATGTGTTAATTAACAACCTTGAGAAATCAGGCCAAAAATAAATAGCAACAGTACTTTAGCATCAAATTCAGCTAACCTGTTTAAATAAGGATTGAGCAGGTTTTCCATAAATTTAAAAAAAAAGAGAGGGGTTGTAATTTATTCTATTCTATTCTATTCTATTCTATTCTATTCTATTCTATTCTATTCTATTCTATTCTATTCTATTCTATTCTCTATTCTATTCTATCCTGTTCTATTTTCTTTTTTTTCTATTCTATTCTATTCTATTCTCTATTCTATTTTCTATTCTATTCTATTCTATTTTCTATTCTATTCTATTTTCTATTCTATTTTATTCTATTTTCTATTCTATTCTATTCTATTCTATTCTATTCTATTCTATTCTATTCTATTCTATTCTATTCTATTCTCTGTCTCGTGTAATGAATTGGCAGGTTCAGCGTATTTTTGCTCCCATCGCTCATTGTTTGGTTTACATACAATTAATTTCCAGGGTTGTAAAAATCTAAAATTTAGCTCTGGTTATGCCTTGAATGGTGTGGGAGAATTGCAAGCTCTAAACTAGATTTTTCAATCCTGTAAGACTTAAAATCTTTTAAAACCTGCAATGTTTTACATTCCCGAAAGAAAGCAATAGCAATCCTCAGGTAATCCTCAAGTTACAGCCACAACTGAGCCCAACATTTCTGTTGTTAAGTGAGTTGCGCCGCATTTTACAACCTTTCTTGCCATGGTTGTTAAGTGAATCATTGCTGTGGGTAAGTTATTTTATTTTATTTATTTATTTGATTTGATTTTTATACCGCCCTTCTCCAGCAGGACTCAGGGCGGTGAACAGCCAAGGTAAAACATAGCATACCAAATTTAAAACAATTTAAAAAGATATTAAATAATTTCGGCCCACAATTTAAAAACACCCCAATAAAATCAATTACAAATTAAAACCGAAAGATGGGATCAAGTTAGGTTAGTAACATGGTTGTTAAGTGAATCGGGCTTCCCCATTAACTTTGCTCATCAGAAGGTCACAAAAAGGGATCCTATGACCCTGGGACAATGCAATTGTGCTAAATAAAGGTAATCCTCAACTTACGACCTCAATTGAGCACAACATTTCTGTTGCTAAGCGAGACATTTGTGCCCCTTTTTACGACCTTTCTTGCCATCGTTGTTAAGTGAATCACTATTTAAGTTAGTAACATGGTTATTAAGTGAATCTGGCTCCCCCATTTACTTGTCGGGAGGTCGCAAAAGGGGATCACACGACCCCAGGACACGACAACCGTCATAAATATGAATCCGCTGCCAAGGGACCGAATTTTGACCACGTGACCATAGGGATGCTGAAACGGTCATAAGTGTGAAAAACCAGTCATAATTCACTTTTTTCAATGCCTTTGTAACTTTGAACGGTCACTAAATGAGCTGTTGTAAGTTGAGGACTACCTGTACTTATAAAATTTGTCCAAAACCTCTACAATATCATGACCTTGAAGTGGCCAAGCTCAACTGAAGGAATTTTTTTTTTTTTTTAATTTGATAAAGGAGATTCCTAGGGAACAATCCTTAGCTCAGCTTTTTGATTTTATGCTTTCAATGCCACGCACGGTATGCTAATTTTTAAAAAAGTCATCACTCCGTACTGCAGAAAGGGAGAAAGCAAAATTTTCAAATATTCACTCTTCTACTGCCGTTGGAAAATATGCACGTTATTTGCGTGATCTCCGGGCAATCGGGCAAAACAAAGGAAGAATTGTTCCCCTTCTCCTTTTTGCTGAGTTGTGTGTTTCTCTTGTCCTCAGTGCTAGAGGGCACAGAAAGCAACAGTCTGACACACACATACACACACACACAGAGGCATAAGTGACACATTCTCATTATTAGAGCTGGCAACGTATTTCTCTAGACCTCTGGACCCAGTCAGCTGCCTCGTGATTGTGCAAAGTCAAATCGCAAAATGAGAGAAAGCTCTTTCTTGCTCATTTTTATTAGCATAGATGGTAGATAGATGAGAGGGAGGGAGAGGGAGAGGGAGAGGGAGAGAAATGATAGAGGGTAGGAAGACATACAGACAAATAGATATGGATAGATATATATTGGTAAGTAATAGATGGATAGAGATAGATAGATAGATAGATAGATAGATAGATAGATAGATAGATAGATAGATAGACAGACAGATACCATGTTTCCCCGAAAATAAGACTCTGTCTTATATTTTTTGAACCCCGAAATAAGCGCTTGGCCTCATTTTCGGGGAGGTCTTATTGTTTTGGGGTACATGAAGCAAGATGGGGCTCCTCTTGCAGTCTTACCTGATTTCCAGCTCTGCATTTAAATATTTTTGGGGAGGGCTTATTTTTGGGGAAACAGGGTAGATAGATAGATAGATAGATAGATAGATAGATAGATAGATAGATAGATAGATGGATGAATGGATAGATATGTATAGATGATAGATAGATAAATAGATATAGATGATAGATAGATAGATAGATGGATAGATGGATAGATGGATAGATGGATAGATGGATAGATGGATAGATGGATAGATGGATGGATAGATAGACAGATAGACAGACAGATAGATATAGATGATAGATGGATAGATGGATAGATGGATAGATAGATGTAGATGATGGATGGATAGATAGATAGATGGATGGATAGATATAGATGATAGATGGATAGATGGATAGATATAGATGATGGATGGATAGATAGATAGATAGATGGATGGATGGATGGATGGATGGATAAATAGATGGATGGATAGATATAGATGATAGATAATGATAGATAGATAGATAGATAGAGATAGCTAGATAGATAGCTAGATAGCTAACTATCTATAACTATAACTATATATATATATATAACTATATATAACTATAACTATAGCTAACTATCGTCCTGTCTCCAACCTTCGCTTCATTGCGAAGGTTGTTGAGAGTGTGGTCGCGCAACAGTTTCCACAATTCCTGGAGGAAACATCCTATCTAGATCCGTTCCAGTCGGGTTTCAGGTCTGGGCACAGCACGGAAACGGCATTGGTCGCGTTGGCGGATGATCTCTGGAGGGCTCGGGACAGGGGTTACTCCTCTGTTCTGGTCCTATTAGATCTCTCAGCGGCTTTTGATACCATCGACCATGGTATCATGCTGCACCGGCTGGAAGAGTTGGGGGTGGGAGGCACCGTGTTGCGGTGGTTCTCCTCCTTTCTCTCCGACCGGTCGCAGTTTGTGTTGGCAGGGGGGCAGAGGTCGACCTCGAGGCCTCTCATTTGTGGAGTGCCGCAGGGATCGGTCCTCTCGCCCCTTCTGTTCAACATTTATGTGAAGCCGCTGGGCGAGATCATCCGTGGCTTTGGGGTGAGATACCACCAGTACGCTGATGACACCCAGCTGTACATTTCCACCCCAGGCCACCCCAACGATGCCCTTGAAGTGATGTCCCAGTGCCTGGAGGCTGTGCGGATCTGGATGGGGAGGAACAGGCTCAGGCTCAACCCTTCCAAGACTGAGTGGCTGTGGCTCCCGGCATCCCGATATAGTCAGTTGACTCCATCACTGACTATTGGGGGCGAGTCTTTGGCCCCCACTGAAAGGGCTCGCAATCTGGGAGTCCTCCTGGATAGGCAGCTGTCTTTGGAGGAACATCTGACGGCTGTTACCAGGGGGACCTTTTATCAGGTTCGCCTGATTCGCCAGTTGCGGCCCTTTCTTGATCGGGATTCCTTGTGCACAGTCACTCACGCCCTCGTCACCTCTCGCCTTGACTACTGCAACGCTCTCTACATGGGGCTCCCCTTGAAGAGCACCCGGAGGCTCCAGCTGGTCCAGAATGCAGCAGCGCGGGTAGTGATGGGAGCAACATGGCGCTCCCATGTAACACCGCTCCTGCGCGAGCTGCACTGGCTCCCGGTGGTCTTCCGGGTGCGCTTCAAGGTGTTGGTTATCACCTTTAAAGCGCTCCATGGCATAGGGCCTAGCTATCTCCGAGACCGCCTGCTGCTACCGACGACCTCCCACCGACCCGTGCGCTCCCACAGAGAGGGCCTCCTCAGGGTGCCATCAGCCAAACAATGTAGGCTGGTGGCCCCCAGGGGGAGGGCCTTCTCTGTGGGGGCTCCTACCCTCTGGAATCAGTTGCCCCCGGAGATAAGAAGAATCCAGGACCTCAATGCCTTCCGTCGTTCCCTGAAAACCCATCTTTTTCAACAAGCCGGGTTGGCCTAAGAAGAAATTTTTAAAATTTTAAAATTTTAAAATTCTTTTAATTAGTCTGTGATTCTTAACTTTCGGGCCAAAATTTATATATATTTTTAAATGTTTTAATATTTGTATCCTATGTTTTTTATCTTGGCTGTACACCGCCCTGAGTCCTCAGGGAGAAGGGCGGTATATAAATTGGAAATTAAATTAAATTAAATTAAATTAAATAGCTAGATAGATATGATAGATGGATGGATGGATGGATGGATAGATAGATATAGATGATAGATGGATAGATGGATAGATATAGATGATGGATGGATAGATGGATGGATAGATATAGATGATAGATGGATAGATGGATAGATGGATAGATGGATAGATATAGATGATGGATGGATGGATGGATAGATAGATAGATAAATAGTAGATAGATAGATAGATAGATAGATAGATAGATAGATAGATAGAGATAGACAGACAGATAGATATGATAGATGGATGGATGGATGGATGGATGGATGGATGGATAGATAGATAGATAGATATAGATGATAAATAGATAGATAATTAAAATTAAATTACAATTAAAAAAAAAAGATAGGCAGGCAGGCAGGCAAGCAGGCAGGTAGAGATAGATAGAGATAGATAGAGATAGATGATAGAGAGAGAGAGAGAGAGAGAGAGAGAGAGAGAGAGAGACAGACAGACAGACAGACAGACAGACAGACAGATAGACATAGATGATAGATAGGCGATAGATAGTGATATAGATCAGGGGTCCTCAAACATTTTAAACAGGGGGCCAATTCATGGTCCATCATACTTGGAACATGGAGGGCCGGACCGGCTGGGTGGGCATGGCTAGGTCATGTGACTAGGTGGGCGTGGCCAATTTAACAGTCCATTAAACAATGCACAAAAATTAAACTTTAATTTGCTTTGCTCCTGGGGGTGTTTTATTTGCTTCTTCTTTTTTTTTTTTTGCACGTTGCTCTTTTGGTGGACTTTTCTTCTTACTAGACCATTTTTTCGGTTGTTTAGGAGTCTAGTGGTCCACTTCAGAAAACTCAGTTTTGCATTAATTCTTCTCAGCCCCAAGGAGCTTGAGAAATCTCTCTCTTTCTGTCTCTCCCTTTTTCTCTTTCCTCCTCTATCTCTCTCTCTGTCTATCCATCCATCTCTCTTTCTCTATCTATCTTCTGGAGGCGGGGGAGGTGAAAAACAGGCCGTCTTTGCCTGCTTTTTGGCCTCCTGGGGCGTCTGTGTGCCCCGTTTTTCACCTCCCCTGCCTCCAGAACGTTTCTGCAGGCCAAAATTGTTGGCCTTACCTTTCAGTTCCAGCACGCAGGGCTCGCGAAGGTAAGTCCTGTGCTTGGCCGAAGGGTAGGCGAGGCGATGTGGGCGGGGCAGCCTTGTGGTCCTGTGCGGGCCGGATTAATGGCTTTGGTGGGCCGCATGGGGCTCGTAGGCCGTAGTTTGAGGACCCATGATAAAGATGATAGATAGATGGGGAGGGGGGGGGGAGACAGCCAGACAGACAGACAGACAGACAGATATAGATAGATAGTAGATAGATAGATAGATAGATAGATAGATAGATAGATAGATAGATAGATAGATGATAGGTAGGTAGGTAGGTAGATAGATAGAGAGAGAGATGATAGACAGATAGATAGATGGATGATAGATAGATAGATAGATAGATAGATAGATAGATAGATAGATGATAGGTAGGTAGGTAGGTAGATAGATGATAGGTAGATAGGTAGGTAGATAGATAGATAGTAGGTAGATAGATAGATAGATGGATGATAGGTAGGTAGATAGGTAGGTAGATAGATAATAGGTAGGTAGATAGATAGATAGATGATAGGTAGGTAGGTAGGTAGGTAGGTAGATAGTAGGTAGATAGATAGATAGATGGATGATAGGTAGGTAGATAGGTAGGTAGATAGATAGATAATAGGTAGGTAGATAGATAGATAGATGATAGGTAGATAGGTAGGTAGATAGATAGATAGTAGGTAGATAGATAGATGGATGATAGGTAGGTAGATAGGTAGGTAGATAGATAGATAATAGGTAGGTAGATAGATAGATAGATAGATGATAGGTAGATAGGTAGGTAGATAGATAGATAGTAGGTAGATAGATAGATGGATGATAGGTAGGTAGATAGGTAGGTAGATAGATAGATAGTAGGTAGATAGATAGATAGATAGATGATAGGTAGGTAGGTAGGTAGGTAGATAGATAGTAGGTAGATAGATAGATAGATGGATGATAGGTAGGTAGATAGGTAGGTAGATAGATAGATAGATAATAGGTAGGTAGATAGATAGATAGATAGATAGATGATAGGTAGGTAGGTAGGTAGATAGATAGTAGGTAGATAGATAGATAGATGGATGATAGGTAGGTAGATAGGTAGGTAGATAGATAGATAGTAGGTAGATAGATAGATAGATAGATAGATAGATAGATAGATGATAGGTAGGTAGGTAGATAGATAGATAGATAGTAGGTAGATAGATAGATAGATGGATGATAGGTAGGTAGATAGGTAGGTAGATAGATAGATAGGTAGGTAGATAGATAGATAATAGGTAGGTAGATAGATAGATAGATGATAGGTAGGTAGGTAGGTAGATAGATAGTAGGTAGATAGATAGATGGATGATAGGTAGGTAGATAGGTAGGTAGATAGATAGATAATAGGTAGGTAGATAGATAGATAGATGATAGGTAGATAGGTAGGTAGATAGATAGATAGTAGGTAGATAGATAGATAGATGGATGATAGGTAGGTAGATAGATAGATAGATAGATGATAGGTAGGTAGGTAGGTAGATAGATAGTAGGTAGATAGATAGATAGATGGATGATAGGTAGGTAGATAGGTAGGTAGATAGATAGATAATAGGTAGGTAGATAGATAGATAGATGATAGGTAGATAGGTAGGTAGATAGATAGATAGTAGGTAGATAGATAGATAGATGGATGATAGGTAGGTAGGTAGGTAGGTAGATAGATAGATAGATAGATGATAGGTAGGTAGGTAGATAGATAGATAGTAGGTAGATAGATAGATAGATGGATGATAGGTAGGTAGATAGGTAGGTAGATAGATAGATAGTAGGTAGATAGATAGATAGATAGATGATAGGTAGGTAGGTAGGTAGGTAGATAGATAGATGGATGATAGGTAGATAGATAGATAGAGTGGGTGGGTAGGTAGATGGATGGATGGATGGATTCATGGATAGACAGACATAGACAGACAGATAGATAGATAGATAAGCAATAGTTAAATAATGAGACAGACAGACAGACAGACAGACAAAGATAGATAGATAGATAGATAGATAGATAGATAGATAGATAGATAATAGATAGGTAGGTAGATAGATGATAGGTAGGTAGATAGATGGTAGGTAGGTAGTTAGATAGATAGATATAGATAGATAGATGATAGGTAGGTAGGTAGATAGATGATAGGTAGATAGATAGATGGTAGGTAGGTAGGTAGGTAGGTAGATAGATAGATAGATAGATAGATAGATAGATAGATAGATAGATGATAGGTAGATAGGTAGGTAGGTAGGTAGATAGATAGATGATAGGTAAATAGATTATAGATGATAAATAAATAGATCGAAAAGTCAGATAGAGTTGATAGATAAATACTGTCCCCAAGTTATGACTAGAATTTGGTGCAGGATTTCTGTTGTTAAGCAAGGTCCTTGTTAAATGAGTCAGGCCTCATTTTATGACTTTTTTTGCCACAGTTGTTAAATAAATGACTGCGGTGTTAAACGAACCCCATGATCATTGAGTGAATCCAGCTCGCCTCTTTTGCTTTTGCTTGTCAGAGGCTGGCTGGGAAGGCCACCCGTGGCCATCACGTGGCCCTGAGATGCAGGGCCACGTTATAAATGCATCTCTGTCTTACCTAGCACCCACATTTTGATCCCGTGATCGCGAGGCTACTGCAAAAACTGCGCCGAGTTGCTTAACAACCATGGCAAAAAAAAAAAAAAAATTGGATCATTACATTGAATGTGATTCACTTAACAACCTCCTTGTTTAAGCCATGGGAAATTCTGGTTATAAGTCGAGGACTGCTTCTTTTTTTTTTTTTTTAAACCCCGCAGCCTTATAAATCTCCCTGATATTATTTGCACCGGTGAATTTGAAAATAAAATTATTCGCACCGGTGAATTTGAAAATAAAACCGGGTGGATTTTCTTGGAGTCTTAAGGGGGGGAAAAAACCCCCCACCTCCTGTTGTTTCTCTCCAAGTTTGGTTCAAGACGTAACTCTCCAAATATAGCAAGAGGGAGTGGCGTCAAAACTCTGAACTGAAAAAACTTGTTGGAACAGAGGTTTTGTTTTTCACTTCCCCCGTCGTCCCATCCAGGCAGACCAAAGTCCTCCAGCCGTTCAAACTTTTATTTTCTCGGAATAATTTCCTGCCCGGTTTTCTGAGTTCGGTGGCAGCCGACCAAGGGAATGAACCCTGGCCAAATTCTGCAAGATGCCCCCGTCCGAAAAATTGCCATTTTTGGCGGCACTCATGGCAATGAGCTGTCGGGGGTGTTTCTGGTTAAATCTTGGCAAGAAGACGGAGCAGAGATCGAAAGACCGGGGTTGAAGGTACGGCCTTTCCTGGCTAACCCACGAGCTGTGGAAAAATGCTGCCGTTATATAGACTGTGACCTGAACCGAGTGTTCGATTCCGAAAATCTTGGGTAAGCTTAAACCGGATGGGTTGTGTGTGCAGCGGTGGATTTCACATATTCTTACCACCAGTTCGCCCCGTGCTTTGCTCACGCGCGCGCCTTCCGAAAACGTGGCAAAATAGGATGGCATTATGCTGGGGTGGGATGCTACCGATTCGCCCGAACTGGTACGAACCGGCTGAATTCCACCTCTGATTGTGTGAATGCACGCCACAGGTTACGTGCACTTACCTTCGCTACCAGATCGCAAATGTGAGCGCGCGCGCCTCCTCCACGCATGCACAGCAGGGGTGGGTTCTACTTACCTTTACTACCGGTTCGCAGCGGGGCTTCGCTCGCGCGTGCGCTCTTCTGCACATGTGCAGAAGTGTTTTGATGACGTCGGGGTCAGTGGGCGGAGCCTCCCGCCGGTTTTACTACCGGTTCTATAGAACCGGTGCGAACCGGGGGCAACCCACCACTGATGCACAGAGCCTTCTGTACATGCGCCGAGGGTCAAAAACAGGACGTGATGATGTCCGGGTAGGTGGACAGAGCCTCCCGCAGCCGGCCCTACCGGATCACACAAGCCGGATAGATCCGGCTGAATTTCACCACTGATGTATGCATGCACAATGCCAGAACATTGGACTGAGTTTATATCTCCTGCGGTATATTTGTTTGTGGATGATTTACAGAATCATCGATGTATTTAAAAACGTTTATACAGGTTACGACTACGACGGAGGCCAACATTTCCCTCGCTAAGTGAGGCAGTTGGCGAGTGAGTTTTGCGGCCCATTTTGCAACCTTTTCTGCCACCGTTGTTAAGTGAATCGCTATCGAACGCCGGGAGATTCAGGCAGTTCCAATGAGCACAGGTAGTCCTCGAGTTGCGACCACAATTGAGCCCAAGATTTATGTCGCTAAGTGAAACATTTGCTGGCCCCATTTTACAGACATAATTTTGCATTTATTGATTAATTTTGTCATGTTCATTTAAGTGCATATTGGAGGGGGTGACGCTTTGAGAGCTGTATGCAACGAAATTTCATTTTAATGTATGCCGATTATTCTATTCTATTCTATTCTATTCTATTCTATTCTATTCTATTCTATTCTATTCTATTCTATTCTTTTCTTTTCTTTTCTTTTCTTTTCTTTTCTTTTCTTTTCTTTTCTTTTCTTTTCTTGCCAGAGTTGTTAAGTGAATCATTGCATTTGTTAAGTGAGTAACACGGTTGTTAAGTGAATCTGGATTCCCTTTGTTTGTCAGAAGGTCGCTAAGGAGATCATGTGACCCCGGGACACTGCGACCGTCATAAATATGAGTCAGTTGCCAAGCGTCTGAATTCTGATCATGTGACCGTGGGGATGCTGCAACGGTCGTAAGTGTGAAAAACGGTCATAAGTCACATTTTTTCACTGCCGTTGTAACTTTGAACAGTCACTAAATGAACTGTTGTAACTGGAAGACTACTACCTGTTTATGATGAACCCTTCTAGGCAGACAAATTAATCCTTAATTTTATTGCAGCATTTTCATGAAGATCTCCATTTGAAAAGAAACCAATCCGGCCCTGCTAATGCTTGGGAAAAAACATAATAAGAGATAACAGAATAGAAAAACAGATTTGGAAGGGACCTTGGAGGTCTTCTAGTCCAACCCCCTGCTCAAACAGAGAACCCTATACCCGTGATGGCGAACCTATGGCACACGTGCCACAGGTGGCACGCATAGCCATATCAGTGGGCATGCCAGCTCAGCTCAGCTCTGGCGAGCATGCGTGCACCGGCCAGCTGATTTTCGGGCCTTCTGAGCCATCTACTAGAGAGGCTCTGGAGGCTGGGGACAGCAAAAAAGTCACTTCCTGTCCAACTGGGAGTTGGAAAATGGGCCACTTCAGGCCTCCAGAGGGCCTCCAAGGGATGGGGAAGGCTGTTTTCGCCCTCCCCAGATGCATAGAGAGGATCTGGAGCCAGGTGAGAAAGAAAAATGGGCCTACTGGGCCATCACGGGCCAGGAGCGGGGGGGGAGGGGGTTGCACGCACATGCGCAGGGCGGGGCACATGGAATTATGGGTGTGAGCATGCATGCGCCCGAACCTCTCCCTCCCCCCTCTCCTGGCACACGATGGCAAAAAGGTTAGCCATCACTAGTGATGGCTAACCTTTTTGCCATCGGGTGCCAGGAAGGGGTGGGGTGGAGGAAGTTTGCCCGTGTGTGTGCCCACACCCATAATTCTATGTGCCCCGCCACGCACATGCAAGCGCGACCCCCCTTCCCCCCCCTCCTGGCACACGATGGCCCAGTAGGCCCATTTTTCTTTCTCACCTGACTCCAGATCCTCTCTATGCATCTGGGGAGGGCAAAAACAGCCTTCCCCACCCTCTCGGAGGCTGGAAGTTGAGAAACGGGCCGTTTCGAGCCTCCGAGGGGGTGGGGAAGGCTGTTTTCACCCTCCCCAGATGCATAGAGAGGATCTGGAGCCAGGGAGAAAGAAAAACGGGCCTTCCCCCCCCCGCCCAGGCCCTCTTCTGGTGGGCCCAAAAGGGCCAAAAATCAGCTGACAGAGCTGAGCTGACGTGCCAGGCAACATGACTCCGCGTGCCACCTGTGGCACACGTGCCATAGGTTCGCCATCACGGCCCTACACCATTTCAGACAAGCGTCTGTCCAGTCTTTTCTTAAAAACCTCCGCTGATGGGAGCATCTGTAACTTCTGGAGGCAACACCGATTCGCCGTTTTGTCGAGAAATTTCTCCTTATTTCAGTTGCTTCTCTCCTTGATTAGTTTCGACCCAATGCTTTTTTGTCCTGCCTTCGGGTGCTTTGGAGAATTGTGGACCTCTGATTTTGTTTTCCGCTAAATAAGCAAAGTTCACAGGCTCCGCAATCTTTTACGCCGTTATTTGCACGCACCAAAGGATCAGTAAAATTTGGAAATCAAACTAGATACTTCTTTAACCCCCGACATGCTTCGTTTCCGTCTTCGGCCTCACCGATGTTGCCAGCACTCCCTCGAAGAGCTGGTGGGGGACAGCAATTTGAAGCTTCGGTGTTGAAATAAGTCATAATCCTCCACGGGGGTAGAAAAAAATTTACAGCTCTTGAAAATGCTTTCCTTGGCTCGCAGCCTTTTTTTGCTAAATACCAAGAACCGGGCAGCCAATTCCATGCAGCTAACGATTATTTGGACACAGCAGGCAGGCCAAGAGGTATGTTAGACCACATTTTGAAAAAAAAAAGATAAATTTGCAAAAAAAACCTGCTTGCTAGATGCATTTGGATGCCCTGGAACCTCTAAAATAGATCTTGTATCGAAAGCGATTCATTTCATTTATTCTACCTCCAAGTACATTGAACTGTTGTGGAAATCTATACGTGCAGAATATATTTGGGTGGTTGAAGCAACCAAATTTTAGTCCCAATGGTGCTTATTCTGGAGGCAACTGGAATTCTTGTTTTCTTTGAAGAGGTTTCGCTTCTCATCCAAGAAGCTTCTTCTGCTCTGACTGGATGGTTGTTGTGACCTAAGCTCACTTAGTCATTACAAGACACAATTAGTCCCCAACAAAACTATTTTATTATAACAGGTGAGAATTACTACATTCCCATCTTAGTCCAAATTAATTACAAAACAGTCCTTCAGAAAAAGTCCTTCGGGCTTATCACAAACCTTTATCTTCTTTGGCACCCTGCCAACGGCCTTTCTTGGCAAAGCCCCACGAAGTTCAGAAACAAGAGACACCAACTGGAAACAGATTTAGCAATGTTGCTTTCCTACAAAGAGCCCAAGAGTCTTTGCTGCTCTTTTAAGCCTCATGGGAGGGGCCAATCATCTCCTGGCCTTACTCCTGAGTTGTCCCTTTTGCTTTAGCTGCTCCTGCCTTCTGGCAGCTCTTCTCATGCGTGCACTAGGAACAGGCTCCTCCTGTTCCTCTGCCTCTCTGCTGTCCGACTCTGGCGGCTCCGGAGTCCGCGCATCACTCCCAGATGGCCCTGGCTCCATCTCTGCCTCCAACGCAGAGCCCTTGTCCGGGCCTTCCCCAGACTCCAGGACTGGCCCATGGTCCTCTCCAGCCTCCTCACTGTCCGACTCCGCTGCCAGCTCCGCAGCCTGCTGGTGGACCACAACAATGGTGGAGAATGGAAGGTTTTATATCCCTTGCAGACACCTGGTCATTTGCATCCTTTTAGAGGGTCACTGATGCACAGTGCTGAAGAAGCTTCTTGGATCAGAAGGGAAACGTCTTCAAAGGAAAAACCAAAAAGTCCAGTTGCCTCCTGAAAAAGCACTTTTGGGACCTGGACGACTGAGAATCTCTACAGACTTTTAATCAAATTTTAGGTTTGAGAGTCACTTTGGCCAAGTGATTAGGGCAGGAGCCAGGAGCCAGTAAGTTCTAGTCCTGTACCAACAAAGGAGAATATTTGTAGCTCGGGGTTGTAATGAGGGGTCCTTGTTACTCTCTGAGCTTTATTTATTTATTGTTTATTGGTTCGATTTATATGCCGCCCTTCTCCGGAGACTCAGGGCGGCTTACAATGTGTTAAGCAATAGCCTTCATACTTTTGTATATACCTGCTTAGTAGGGCTTTCGGCCCCCCCTAAGCGGTGTTCTTTTTTATACAAAGTCAGCTTATTGCCCCCACAATCCGGGTCCTCATTTTACCTACCTCGGAAGGATGGAAGGCTGAGTCAACCTTGAGCCTGGTGAGATTCGAACTCGCAGTAATTGCAGGCAGCTGGCAACTAAGTGCTACTTAACAGCACTTTAGTCCGCTGCACCACCAAGGCTGTTATCGAAGCTTCCTTCTTTTCTTGCGGAAAAATGTAAAAATGGGGCAAAACTCACTTAACGAATTTCTCACGTAGCAAGAGGGCACAATTGGGGGTCGTAAGTCAAGTCAGGTCATGGCCATTTGCAATCTGCCCAGCTGACGTCAAACGAGCAAAGTCAATGGGGTATCCAGATTCATTTAAGAACGGTGCAGTGGTGGGATTCAAATCATTTAACAGCTGGTTCTCTGCCCTAATGACCAGCTGGGTGGGTGTGGCCATGGTAGGCGTGTCCAGGGGTGTGTGACAGGCAGCACTCGGCCTCCTGCACCCCCCTGGGAGCAAACACGGGCCTCGGGGGGGGGACACACACACACCAGAGGTGGGTTTCAACAGGTTCTGAGCAGAACCGGTAGCGGAAATTTTGAGTAGTTCGGAGATAGTGTTGCCAGGTGTCCACTATTTGAGTGGACAGTCCGCTTTTTTCACATGATGTTCACTATTTTTTTTTCACAAAATAGTGGACATTTTTTTTATTCAAAAGCTTTATGATGAAATTAAAATGTAATTTAATATTTTACATATTATTATAATATATTTTATGTTTTGAATTTTAAGTAAAGTTTTGAAGTGATTATTTTAATACGTGTTAAAATGTTTGTAAGAAAATATATAATTTAATTGTAATTTTTTTAAAAAAATTTACTACTTAAACCCCCCCCCCACCTCCGCTTGTCCGCTATTTTTTGGAAGCAGACCTGGCAACCCTATAAATCGGAGAACCGGTAGTAAAAATTCTGACTGGCTCCACCCCCATCTATTCTCTGCCTCCCAGGTCATAGCTGACCAGGAGGAAATGGGGATTTTGCAATATCCTTCCCCTGAATTTTTGGAGGGAATGGAGATTTTGCAGTATCCTTCCCCCGGAATGGGGTAGGAATGGAGATTTTACAGTATCCTTCCCCTGCCACGCCCACCAAGCCATGCCACGCCACGCCACACCCACCAAGCCACACCCACAGAACCGGTAGTAAAAAATTTTGAAACCCACCACTGGGTCACACGCTCTACCGTGCCAAATTTTGGGCCTAGTAGGCTTCCCGGCAGCCTCCTGGGAGCAAAAGCGGGCCGCGGGAGGGGGGGCGCTGCACCCCCT
Source organism: Pantherophis guttatus (assembly GCF_029531705.1). The sequence goes on from NW_026844202.1 coordinate 696,885, forward strand.
GCGCCCCATTTTGGGCTTAGGAGGTCTTTCTGCACTTAAGTGGCAGCCAAAATGGGACGCGTCACGTGGGGACTCCTGGAAGGGGCGGGGAAGGGCCACTCAGCAATTTAAGTACCGGTTCGCGCGAACCGGCTGAATCCCACCACTGGAACCGTGGCAAAAAAGGTCGTAATATCAGATATGATTCACTTAACAACTGTTTTGTTTGGAAACGTAAATTGTGGACTAGTGGACCTCCAACAGAACTCTGCTGTTCTGTTAAATGCACTGAGGGATGAGTAAGGCGCTGGCAGAAGCTACTCTACCAATAAAAAATAGTTCTGGCATAGTTTGGAAGAGAAGTTGGTGTCATTTCTTTCTTCCTACCCCCCCCCCCCATCAACAGGTGCCCAGTGGAATTTCTTGCTGGTCACACATAATGATGGTTTTTCTTAAGCCCTTCTACAACGGGAAGGGCTGTAACCCAAGAAACTTTGAAATCAATTCGTTTTGCCAAATACCTTCCATTGCTATCGTTGCTCCATCCTTCCTGATCCCATTTCAGCTTCCAGCAGCTGCTTTTCGTTTCAAAATGCACATCAAAAGGAGAGAGAGAAAGAGAGAGAGAAGAGAGGGAAGGAGGGAGGGGGAGAGAGAGAGAGGAAAGTGAAAGGAAAGGAAAGGAAAGGAAAGAAAGAGGAAAGGAAAGGAAAGGAAAGAGGCAGAAGGGAAGGAAAGGAAAGGAAAGGAAGGGAAAGGAAAGGAAAGGGAAGGAAGGGTAGGGAAGGAAAGGAAAGGAAAGGAAAGGAAAGGGGCAGAAGGGAAGGAAAGGGAAGGAAGGGAAGGGAAGGGAAGGAAAGGAAAGGAAAGGAAAGGAAAGAAAGGAAAGAGACAGAAGGAAAGGAAAGGAAAGGAAAGGAAAGGGAAAGGAAAGGGAAGGGAAGGGTAGGGAAGGAAAGGAAAGGAAAGGAAAGGAAAGAGGCAGAAGGAAAGGAAAGGAAGGGAAGGAAAGAGACAGAAGGGAAGGGAAGGGAAGGAAAGGAAAGGAAAGGAAAGGAAAGGAAAGGAAAGGAAAGGAAAGGAAAGAGACAGAAGGAAAGGAAAGGAAAGGAAAGGAAGGGAAAGGAAAGGAAAGGGAAAGGCAGAAGGGAAGGGAAGGGAAGGAAAACCCCAAACCTGCTCCTTATCAGCAGTTGAGCAAAAATGCCATCTCATATTAATGAATGTTAAGGAATGAAATCTTGAAATCTTGTCATCTAGTCCAACCCCCTCCCTAAGCAAGGAGACCCTACCCCATTTCTGACCGATGGCAGTCCAGTCTCTTCTGGAAAGCCTCCAGAGATGAAGCTCCCACAACTTCCGAAGGCAACTTCTGTTCCATGGGTTGATTGTTTCTCACTGTCAGAAAACTTCTCCTTATTTCTAGTTATTTCTAGATGAGAAACACCACTTTAGAAATTGGTGATGTACTCCTCTCTCATTCTCTCTCTCTCTCTCTCATCTCTCTCTCTCTCATCTATCATTTCTTCTCTCTCTCTCTCTCTCTCTCTCTCATCTATCTCTCTGTCTCTCTATCATTTCTCTCTCTGCTATCTATCTATCATCTATCTATCTATCTATCTATCTATCTATCTATCTATCTATGTCTGTCTGTCTATCTATATCTATCCCTTCTCTGGGTCTATCTAGCATCTCTCTGTCTCTCTGTCTCTCTCTCTCTGTCTCTCTCTCTCTCTCTCATCTCTCTCTCTCTCATCTATCATTTCTTTCTCTCTCTCTATCATCTATCTCTCTATCATCTCTATCATTTCTCTCTTCTTTCTATCTATCTATCTATCTATCTATCTATCTATCTATCTATCTATCTTCATCTCCCTGTCTGTCTGTCTATCTTCTATCTATATCTATCCCTTCTCTGGTCTATCTATCATCTCTCTGTCTCTCTGTCTCTCTCTTTCTAATTTCTGCCTCTTTCTTTCTCTTTACAGCTCTTCGCAGCGTCCTGCAATCAGGTGACTTCAATTTACGGTATTTTTCTTTTGCCGAAAAATACGGCATTTCCCTCTCGTGAAACACACCCATTGAGATGAAAAAAGGTGATAAAATTGGGTCCATAACGTGGGTGCCTCAAGTTTTTTTTTGTTGTTGATTTTTTATCATTTTTTAAAAAAAAAATATTTTTTTTTATTGAAAAGTTTTAAAAAGTTTTACAGACATTTCCCCTTCCCCCTCCCTCCTCCCTTTCCAACCCTCCCCTTCCCCTCCTCCCCCCCCCCCCGCTTCCCAGAGCAAAATACAGGGTATAACATTTGACAATCATAAGCTAACATAAGCTAATTATCTATAGCCTCCTATCCCGCTCTTGAACTTTTAACTCCCCTTTTACTAAACTAAACTTAAGTACTTTATAAAATCTCTTTGATCATTCATAAGCTATTTGAAATTTTTTAGTCCGATATTTGCCTTGAATATAATCAATCCATCTTCTCCATTCTAACATATATTTCTCATTTGAATGGTCCTTTAGATATGCTGATATTTTCGCCGTTTCTGCTAAATTTACTACTTTTAATGCCCATTCTTGAATAGTAGGTAAATCTTCCTTCCTCCAGTACTGCGCCACCAAGAGTCTTGCTGCAGTTATTAAGTTCAGAATCAAATTAGTCTCTATAGCCGTACGATCTGTAATGATACCTAACAAGAACAACTGGGGAGTAAACTTTATCCTTTTTAAAAAAATATTTTGAATAATCCACCATATTTTTATCCAAAATGCTTGAACTTTTTTACAAGCCCACCAAACATGGTAGCATCAACACAATCACATCTCCAACATTTGGGTTGTAGGTTTGGGTACATACAAGCTAACTTGTATCCTGTGTCTCAAGTTATAGCCGTCACGAACAGATATTTCAGTCTCCATTATGGTCGTAAGTCGAGGGCTACCTATAGAGTTTGCACCGAAGGCAAGTTGGGCTCCTTTTTCTTTTCTTTTTTTTTTTTTAATGACCCGGCTAAGTAACATTTCTTTGGGTTCTTCTGACCCACAGCAAGGACCTCACGGACAACGTCCCCTATGAAGTCAGAAGGGCCCAAGAAATCAACAACTTCTTCGGTCCGAAGGGCCAACCTGGCGCTTACGATCTGATCTTCGACCTTCACAACACGACCGCTAACATGGGTGGGACCCTCATCCTGGAAAGCTCCAGCGATTGCTTTGCCATTCAGATGTGCCATTATATACAGGTATTTTTTTTTAAAAAAAATGGAGAAATGTACAGGAAGTCCTCAACGTACGACCACGATCGAGCCCCAAATTTATGTTGTTAAGTGAGAAATTTGTGAAGTTTTACAACTTTTCTCTCCATATTTGTTAAGTGAATCGCTCACCATCATCGTTGAACGACCCCCCATAATCCCTTGCAGGGTGTTGTGGCTCCGTTACCTGAGCCCGTGTCATCAGCAGGAGAGGACTCTGAGAGTGAAGGAGGGGAGTTGGCAAGGCCTCCCTCTCCAGGACCCTCCTCTCTGGCAATGCCTCCGGTGTCCGCCGAAGGGCAAGAGATAGGGCCGGGGCCAAGCACGTCCATGCAGCCACAGGTGGACAGTGATGAGGGAGATGAGTCTTGGCTGGATCCACGCCAGCGTCGCAGAGATAAGTGCGCGCAACAGAAGAAAAGGCATGCCCGAGATTAGGCTGAGTCACTGGACCACACCCCACAGGATATAAAAGGGAGCGTGGTGGCCATTCAGACTCTGTGACGGACAAAACTAACTACTATCGAGTCACATTGCATCTTTGGAAAAAACATTATCTGCCTTGGATTTATTTTACGAACTGGACAATTCTTGAACTGTGGTATTTTGTTTATTGAGTAAAAGTTCTTGGCAAGCAGCTACTGGGTTGCTGCCAAGCGTCTTATCGGAAGAATTGGTTGTCTGCCAGTTTATTTAACCCCCGGCTGTCTGTTTGTGTGCGTGCGTGTGTGAGACGGGGACAGAACACAGGGTAGAGTCTGGGCAATGAATGGAACTAGCAGAGCGTTTTCATGGCCGGATGCCCTTCCTGTCGCCAATGAGGAGTTTTGTTCGGCAGATATATTCTCAGTGTGCCCAGAGAGCGAGAAATAACTGCTTCTACCTAGGATTGAACTCACAACCTTCCAATGGTATGGCAAAAGCTCAACCTCTAGGCCACCACACCGCTCCGTGTTAGGTGAATCACTGCAGTTCTTAAATTAGTAACACGGTTGTTAAGTGAATCTGGCTTCCCCGTTGACTTTGCTTGTCGGAAGGTCGCAAAAGGGGATCACCTGACCCCAGGGACACTGCGACCGTCATAACTGTGAGTCAGTTGTCAAGCATTTGAAAGTAAATCACGTGACTGCAAGGATGCTGCAAGTGAACTGTTGTAAATTGAGGACTAAATGTATTTGCACTGTGAATGAGACGGGTGATCTCAACGTTTGATATATAAATGTATGAATAAACAATTACAGGTAGTCCTGGACTTACAACCACAACTGAACCCCAGGTTTCCATTGCAAAGCGAGACAGTTGTTAAGTGAGCTTTGCCCCATTTTACGACCTTTCTTGCCCCCGTTGTTAAGTGAATCATTGCAGTTGTTCAGTTAGTGACCTGGTTGTTAAGTGAATCTGGCTTCCCTTTTGGCTTTGCAAGTCAGAAGGTCGCAAAAGTGGATCACATAACCCCGGGACACTGCAACTGTCATAAATACAGGTAGTCCTCGACTTACAACAGTTCATTTAGTGACCGTTCAAAGTTACAACGGCACTGAAAAAGCGACTTATTACTGTTTTTCAAACTTATGACTGTTGCAGCATCCCCGTGGTCATGTGATTCAGACATTTGGCAACTGACTCATACTTACGACGGTTGCAGTTTCCCGGGTTACGTGATCCCTTTTTGCGACCTTTTGACAAGCAACATCCGTGGGGAAGCCAGATTCACTTAACAACCGTGTCATTAACTTAACGACTGCAGTGATTTACTTAACAACTCTGGCAAGAAAAGTCGTAAAACTCACTTAACAAATTTCTCACCTAACAATATAAATGTTGGGCTCAATTGCGTTTCGTAACTAGAGGACTACCTGTCTGAGCCAATTGCCAAGCTTCTGAATCTTGATCGTGTGACCACAATGTTGCTACAACTGCCATAACTGTGGGAAAACGGTCAACCATTATTTTTTTCAGTGCTATGGTAACTTGGAATGGTCATTAACTGAACTGTCGTAAGTCGAGGACTACCTGTAGCAACGCTGATATTGGGGTACGAAGACCGCGTCTCAAAGAGAGAAGCAACCTGGAATTAAGAAGAAACTTCCTAACAGTGAGGACAATTAACCAGTGGAACAACTTGCCACGAGATATTGTAACTTATCTGAAATAGTATAGGGCTGTGATGGCGAACCTATGGCATGCGTGCTACAGGTGGCACACGGAGCCATATCTGTGGGCACGCGAGCGTTGCCCTAACTGAGCTCCAGCGCACATGCGCGTGCCGGCCAGCTGATTTTTGGGCCTTCCGGGCCCACCGGAAGTCAGGAAATGGGCTGTTTCCGGCCTTCGGGGTGTGTGTGTCGGGAAGGCCATTTTCGTCCTCCCCAGGCTCCTAGAAAGCCTCTGAAGCCTGGGGAGGGCGAAAAGCGGGCCTACCGGGCCCACTGTGCCATTGCATGCCAAAAGCAGAGGGCCCTTGGGGGGGGTGTTGCTTGTGCATGTGCGGTGGGGGCGGGGCGCATTGAATTATAGGTGTGGGCACGTGTGTGTGTGACCCCTCCGCGCTCCCCTCGCTTTTGGCACACGACGGCAAAAAGGTTAGCCACAGTGGTGGGCTTCAGCCAGTTCGCACCTATTCGGGAGAACCGCTTGTTAACTTTCTAAGCAGTTTGGAGAACCGGTTGTTGGAAGAAATCTTATTTTGTTTTTTCCCCACTTTACAGAGCTAATCCTGTAAGGAAGGCAGAAAGGAAACATTCTGGTGGTGTTTCTAGCCTAATCTTTATTGCCCTGCTTACAGAAACTGCCTCTCTGGTTAACCCTTATTACATTGTAACAGTGAGTGACGTTGAGTTGGCCATGCCCACATGGACATTAGGGCAGGGAACCGGTTGTTAAATTATTTGAATCCCACCACTGGTTAGCCATCACTGGTATAGGTTCTTCTGCTTGAGCGGGGGGGGGGGGGGCTGGACTAGAAGACCTCCAAGGCCCCTTGCAGATTTGATTTGATTCTATTCTAGCTTGTACGAGGACTGCTTTGTATTCAGACCAATAAGACCTTGTTGGAAAACGGCCAAGGCTGGTGTGTTCTGTGTGTTAAATCACAAGAGCGAAGCCCCCTCCCCCGGCAATTAACTTCGCTGCGTGCCGGAAATTAATGAAGGCCGTTGTAGTGCTAATTCATCAACCGGAGAGAAAATTAGAGCTTGTCGCGTTATCTATTTTAAACGACCGGTTGAATGTTGCAAACGAGTTGAGCAAAACTCAGGCAGCTCCATTATTTTCAGGGGCATCCGCCTGGTGTGTGTATGTGTGTCTCTCTCTCTCTTTGTGTGTGTGTGTGTGTGTCAAAATGGTGGGTGTGTCATTACAACCCGCCTCTCCAGCCCGTGTGTTTTGCACGCCTTTTATTCCTTAAATTTATTTATTCGTTAAATTTATGTGCCGCCCGTCGCCAGCAGTGAAGAGATGACGGGTGGCTTACAAAAGGATTTGCAGGTGTTATATCGCACACACAGAGTTAGTCCTCGGTTTACGGCAGTTCATTTAAACGACCGTTTCAAGTGATGATAGCACTGGAAAAAAAGTGAATCGGGCCCATTTCGCACAATTACAATCGTTGCAGAATCCCCGTCATTGCATGATCAACATTAAAGATGATTGGCAACTGGCTCATATATATTTATGACGGGTTGCAGGACACGTGATCCCCTTTTGTGGCCTTTTGACGAGCAAAGTCAGGATCACAATCAGAATAGAGCTGGAAGGGACCTTGGAGGTCGTCTAGTCCAGCCCCCTGCTCAAGCAGGTGATCCTATACCCATTTCAGACAAGTGACTGTCTAATAATCTCTTTTTAAAAACCTCCATTGATATGAAGCACCCACTACTTCTGGTGGCAGGCTGTTCCACTGGATAACTGTCCTCAGTGTTGGATGGATTAAGTTTCTCCTTAATTCCATGTTGCTTCTCTCCTTGGTTAGTTTCCATCCATGGGGAAGTCAGATTCAGTTAACCACCTGTGTTACTCGCTGAACAACTGCAGTGATTCACTGAACAACTGTGTCACTCACAGTCATAACTCAGCTGTCTCACTTAGCAACAGGAAATGTTGGTTGTACAATTGTGGTCCTAAATCGAGGACTACCCAGATAATGAGAACCATTAAACCATTTTTTTTCTACAATAGGATGCTGTGTCCCCAGACAGATGTCTGGTCTTACTTCTCGAACATCCCAACTTGAAATACGCAACGACTCGATCAGTAGCAAAACATCCAATTGGTAATTATGATGATTATTAACCCCATTCCATTTTTAGCAAACGTCCTTGGGTTTCTAGACACGTTTCCATAATTTAGTTATTGGATTCGGGTGGTCCTCGACTTACAACCATTCGTTTAACGACTGTTCAAAGTTACAGTGGCACAGTCCGCGCACTTATGACCATCTCAGCATCATTGCCTGATCAAAATTTGGGTGTTTAAATTAATGACAGCCACAGCATCCCATTTCCGTGGGATCGCCGTTCCTGATCTTCCCAGACAGCTTCCGACAAGCAAAGTCATCAAAGCAAGCCAGATTTGCTTAACGACCACCCGATTCACTTAGCAACTGCAGTGATTCACTTAACAACTTTGGCTGAAAAGATCATAAGGAGTGTGTGGGGGGAAAACTCAATTAATACCCGTCCTTGCTTAGGAAGAGGAATGTTGGGCTCCATTGGGATCATAAGTCGAGGACTACCTGAAAATTTCATAAAACACCAATAAATATTAATATTTATAATGTAAATATATATTTAGATTTATATATTTTATATATTAATTAATGTTAAATTATATATTAAATATGTATTATTTTATTTGTTATATGTCGATATATTAATAAATTAATATATTATATGTTATATATTATATTGTTGTATATATTATACAATTATACATATATTATTATTATTATGTATATATTATATTATATTATATTATATTATATTATATTATTATATTATATTATTATATTATATTATTATATTATATTATATTATATTATATTATATTATATTATATTATATTATATTATATTATATTATATTATTATATTATATTATTATATTATATTATATTATATTATATTATATTATATTATATTATATTATATTATATTATATTATATTATATTATATTATATTATATTATTATATTATATTATATTATTATATTTTAATGTTTTAAATTTTTGGGCCATAGTTATTTAATTCTTTTAATTCTTTTAAATTTTGTATTGATATGTGTTTTAGTTCTGGCTGTGCACCACCCTGAGTCCACTTGGAGAAGGGCGGGATATAAATTGAATAAAATAAAATAAATAATAAAAATAAATTATTATATTATATCATATTATATCATGTCATGTCATGTCATATCATATCATGTCATATTATGTTATATTGAATTATAATATATTGAATTATATTATTGTATATATTAAACTATATTACATTACAGTATATTGAATTATACATCTAATATTATATAACATTAAGACAATATTAATAAATAATTAATATATTGCAGGCTGAAGGCCTCTTCGACATGTACAGGTTGGAAACATGCAGAGGAGACCTTCATCCTGCAGTGGCTAAAAACGACAATGATGATGGTATTAATATATAATAAATTTTTTTTTTTAAAAAAAATCATAAATAAATGATAGAAGAGGACCGTGTCTTCTCCGGTGTCCCCAAGGGAGAAGTGTTGACGGTTCCTTGCTTTCTTCTCCAGGTGTTGAAGTGGGCCCTCAGCCTCAAGGTGTCCTGAGGGCTGACATTTTGGATAAAATGAGGACGATCGTCCGACACGGGCTGGATTTCGTGGCAAAATTCAATGCAGGTACAGCGTTATAAGGTAGTCCTTGTCATTTATGGTCCCACGCAGGTTGCGAGTGGAGATGTCATTTTTTTTAAACCCCGCCAACCCTTTTTCTAGAACCTTCTCAGCCTCTTCACTGTTTTAAGGGGTTTTTTTTACGTTGTTGGTTTTTAGGAAAAAATAATATTTAGTATATTCCAGAAAAGTTAGAATGACTTAGAATAACTGTATTGTCCCTTTGAATGTCCACTAATCGGCATACATTAAAATAAAATGTCGTTGTGTACAGCTCTCAAAGGGTCACCTCCTCCAATATACACTGCATAAACATTCCTCCAAGCTTTCCTGTCCTCTACCATCCCCCGGAGCCATATCTGTGGGCACGTGAGCATTGCCCTAGGTCGGCTCCAGCGTGCATGCGTGCACCGGCCAGCTGAGTTTTGGGCCTTCCGGGCCCACCGGAAGTCAGGAAATTGGCTGTTTCCGGCCTCCAGAGGGCCTCCGGGGGGGTGGGGAAGGCTGTTTTCGCCCTCCCCAGGCTCCAAAAAAGCCTCTGGCGCCTGGGGAGGGCGAAAAACGGGCCTACCAGGCCCACAGGTAACCTTTTTGCTGTTGTGTGCCAAAAGCAGGGGAAGCACGAAGGGGGGGGGTTGCGCGCACATGCACAGGGGGGAGGGCATGGCATGGGGGGCATTGAATTGTGGATGTGGGCACACACACGCGCGACCCCCACTTTTGGCACATGACGACAAAAAGGTTAACCATCACTGACCTATAAGGTCCCTTCCAACTCTGTTAATCTGTGTCACGCAATGTAAAATGTTACTTTCTGGGAAAAGTGTTTATAACTATTATAATAATTTAACAAAGTTGGAAGGGACCTTGGAGGTCTTCTAGTCCAACCCCCTGCTTAGGCAGGAAACCGTATTCCATTTCAGACAAAGGGTTGTCCAACCTCTTTTTAAAAACCTCCAGTGTTGGAGCATTCACAACTTCTGGTGGCAAGCTGTTCCACTGGTTAATTAATTAATTAATTAATTAATTAATTAATTAATTAATAAAATTTTTATACCGCCCTTCTCCTGCTGGACTCAGGGCGGTGCACAGCCAAAATAAAAACATCCCAATACAAAATTTAAAATTTGTTAAAAGAATTACACAACTTTGGCCCAAAATTTAAAACATCCCAACTAAAACCCATATGTCAGGTTTCGATGTCATCTCAAATAAATTGCACTCCCAAACAATTAATCTTTCCTGAAATATTCCATTTATTGAGTACAACAGATCTGGCCCCGACTTAGTCGTAGCCAATACTAACCCTCTGACCCCCAAACCCTTCCCTTTCCGTTCCCCAATTCTCATCTTCTCACTGGCCATCTTCCAAGTCAGTCTCCCCAGCTTCTGACTTCAACCCACAGGAATGTTCCCCCCACCATCCCATCTCCTAGGGGATATTATCTACAGAGAAATAAGTAGGTGAAAAGTCAAGCCTCGTCTTTTTATGGCAGCATCAGAATGCTGACATCATAGACAATTAAAAAACTAACATCTCAAAAGGCGGGGGGGTTTACGCCAGCCCTGCTTGGTGGAAAAGAAAAGTTTTTAGGAAATGGCGAAAAGCCTGGAGATCTGGTATCGTGCGTATCTCCAGAGGCAGGTCGTTCCAGAGGGCAGGTGCTGCCACAGAAAAGGCCCTCCCCCTGGGGGCCGCCAGCCAACACTGCCTGGCTGACGGCACCCTGAGGAGTCCTTCTCTGTGGGAGCGTACTGGCCGGTGGGAGGCTATCGGCGGCAGAAGGCGGTCCCACAAATACCCCGGCCCTAAGCCATGGAGCACTTTAAAGGTGGTAACCAACACCTTGAAGCGCACCCGGAAGACCACCGGGAGCCAGTGCAGCTCACGCGGGAGAGGTGTTACATGGGTTCAACGTGTCGCCCCCATAATCCCCCGCGCGGCCGCATTCTGGACCAACTGGAGCCTCCGGGTGCTCCTCAAGGGGAGCCCCATGTAGAGAGCGTTGCAGTAGTCCAGGCGGGAAGTGACGAGGGCGTGAGTGACTGCGCGTAAGGAGTCCCGATCCAGAAAGGGACGCAACTGGCGAATCAGGCGAACCTGATGAAAAGCCCCCCTGGCCACGGCCTTCATATGCTCTTCTAAAGACAGCCGTGTATCCAGGAGGACGCCCAAGTTGCGAGCCCTCTCCATGGGGGCCAATAACTCGCCCCCAATAGTCAGCTATGGCACCAGCTGGCTATATCGGGACGCCGGAAGCCACAGCAACTCTGTCGTGGAAGGGTTGAGTCCTCACTGTCAGGAAATTTCTCCTTAGTTCTAAGTTGCTTGATTATTTTCCACCCATTGCTTCTTCTTGTCCTGCCCTCAGGTGCTTTGGAGAAATTGCTAAAGATAAATATTTCTTATGGGTTTTTTAACTTCTTGACCATTACTTCTAACCTTTTATGACGAGATAAAATCTAATCCCTAAAGTTCACAAGATGCAAATAAAAGAGATTTTCTTTAAAAAAAATAAATTCTATTGTATGCACAAGGTAGAACTTTATAAGGGGTGACATGAAAATTTCACCCTTCAGCATCCCCATTGTAAGAAAAAGGGGGTTGATTGGGAAGTTTCCAATCATCAGATCTAATTGCAGTTTAAGGATTTAGTTTGCTTCAACAAATAATCCGTCGTAGTGGCTGAAAACGTTATCAGCAACGGCATCTCTAAAACAAGGTCAGCTGTTTGGCACGAACCCCTGAAAATATGCACCGTTTTCTTTGTAGGAGAAGAATTCCCTCCATGCACCGTTGAGGTTTATAAATTATTGGAGAAAGTTGATTATCCCAGGAACCAAAAAAATGAGATTATGGCTGTCATTCACCCTCATTTACAGGTAAACACGTGTGATTATTCTTCTCTTTTTAACAGCTGCAGTGGGAAATCTAACGTGGGTTAGTACAGGTAGTCCTCGACTTACGACCACAACTGAGCCCCAGATTTCTGTGGCCGAGCAAAACTGAGTTTTGCGGATCAATTTTACCACATTTCTTGCCACATCCGTTAAGTGAATCGCTGCAGTTGTTAAGTGAGCAACGTAGTTGTTAAGTGAACCCTACAGTCCTCCTCCTCCTCCTTTTCTCCCTTCTAGCACTGATGATGTTACCGAGTTGGGTCATGAAATGTCCGCAAGAAAACCCAAGTCACAGAACACCAAGGAACCCACAGTCCTCCTCCTCTTCCTCCTCTCCCTTTGCTGCAGTTGTTAAGTGAGCAACATAGTTGTTAAGTGAATCTGGCTTCCCCCTTGACCTTGCTGGTCAAAACGGGATCATCACATCATCACCCTGCGACACTGCAACAGTCACAAGTACATGCCAGTTGCCAAGCATTTGGAATTTTGATCACATGACCATGGGGATACTCCAACGGTCATGTGAAAAGGGGTCATAATACCTCACTTTTTTCAGTGCCTTTGTAACTTTGAACGGTCACTAAACGAATGAATGGTAAGTCAAGGACTACCTGCATAGGAAATGTGGGGTTTGCTCTGTTTACTGGGTGTGGTTTTGGCTGTTTCTTTATTAGGCTGTTGTTTACGGTTTGATTGTTTGTCTGACTTGGTAGTTTGTTGTTTCGATGAAGAAAGACGTGTTTTGTTTTGTTTTTAATTGAAAAGTTTTACAAAAAGTTTACATATTTCCCCCCCCCCTTCCCTACCTCAACCTCCCCCCTCCCCCCTCCTCTTCCCAGAACAAATTACAGGGTATAACCTTCAACAATCATAATCAATCCTAGTCTAAATAATTATGACATTCCACATCTCTTGTTCCTTCAATTCCCTAATTACCCGGCTAGCTTTATTACTTAAAGACACACCAAATATCTATCTATCTATCTATCTATCTATCTATCTATATATATATATTTTAAATTTGATTTATATGCCGCCCTTCTCCGAAGACTCAGGGCGGCTTACAATGTGCTCAGCAATCATTCATCATTCATAACCTATCTGCAATTTCTTATTCCGGTATTTATTTTGAATATAATCTATCCATCTTCTCCAGTCTCTTAAATATCTTTCGTTTGAATGAGCCTTCAAGTACGCCGAGATTTTTGCCATTTCCGCTAGGTTTGTAGCTTTCATTGTCCACTCTTGGATTGTAGGTAAATCTTGCTTCTTCCAATATTGTGCCACCAACAGTCTTGCTGCAGTTATTAAGTTCAAAATCAATTTAGTCTCTATAGGCACCTTGTTGAAGGCACACCGACCTCATCCAAAAGGCTCCCTTTATTGTCATTTTACAACTCCCATGGCAAAACATTTATTTATTTATTTATTTATTTAATTAAATTTCTATACCGCCCTTCTCCAAAAAGGACTCAGGGCGGTACACAGCCAGAGTAAAAACAGAGCATACAAAATTTAAAAACAGTATTAAAATAATTAAATAGTTTGGCCGTAAATTAAAACAACCCAATTTAAAATCAATTTAAAATTAAACTCAAGCCAGCCCAGCTAGTTGAAATCAATAGGTTTTCAGGGCCCGACGAAAAATCCGGAGGTCTGTTATTGTACGTAACTCTGGGGGGAGGTTGTTCCAGAGGGTGGGCGCCGCCACAGAGAAGGCTCTCCCCCTGGGGGTCGCCAGCCGACATTGTCTGGCGGACGGCACCCTGAGGAGGCCCACTCTGTGCGAGCGTACTGGCCGGTGGGAGGCTATTGGTGGCAGAAGGCGGTCTCATAAGTACCCCGGCCCTAAGCCATGGAGCGCTTTAAAGGTGGTCACCAACACCTTGAAGCGCACCCGGAAGACCACCGGGAGCCAGTGCAGCTCGCGCAGGAGAGGTGTCACATGGGAGCACCTCGTCGCCCCCATAATCCCCCGCGCGGCCGCGTTCTGGACCAGCTGGAGCCTCCGGGTGCAGCCCAGGGGGAGCCCCATGTAGAGAGCGTTGCAGTAGTCCAGGCGGGAAGTGACTAGTGCCTGAGTGACTGTGCGTAGAGAATCCCGATCTAGAAAAGGACGCAACTGGCGTATCAGGCCAGTTTACTTGTACTGATTGGCTAAAGAAGGCTCGTGAATTCCACGTGGACCCCTCGTGTTTCCCTCATGTTCTTCCTGTGACAAACAATTGCCTACGTGCCGGGTCCCCATGCCTTGCATATCTGAGATAGGGTCTCTGCCAGACATCCTGTCTTTACATTCCTGATGAGATTAGGACTTTGTGCTGACGTTGTTTACTCAGCGTGGTTTGCCGGCCACTGAGATCACACCATCCCCACGGTAGTTCCTTGATTGGGGAATTGTGCTGACAAGGCCAGACATCTATATCTAGGAGCCTTGATAGTACAGTGGTTTAATGCACCCTGTTATTAACACAGCTGCCTGCAATTTCTGCAGGTTCGAATCTTACCAGGCTCAAGGTTGACTCAGCCTTCCATCCTTTCTAAGGTAGGTAAATTGAGGACCCAGTTTGTGGGGGCAATAAGCTGACTTTGTATAAAAAATATACAAAAGGATGAAGGCTATTGCTTAACGCCTTGTAAGCCGCCCTGAGTCTCTGGAGAAGGGCGGCATATAAATCAAATTAAAATAAAAATAAATAAATAAATAATATATATATAAGTAGAGAGCAAACTCCACTCCTTTCTAGCACTGATGATGTTGCCTAATCAGGTAATGAAATGACTGCAAGAAAACCACCAAGGTCAGAGAGCACCAAGGACTCCACCCCCCTCCTTCTCCCTCATCTTCTCGCACTGATAATGTTCCCTAGTTCGGTAGTGAAACATCTGGAAGAAAACAAACCAAGCTCAGATAGCACAAGAACCCTACAGTGCTCCTCCTCCTCCTTCGCTCCCTTCTAGCACTGATGGTGTTACCTAGTTGGGTCATGAAATGTCTGCAAGAAAACCAAGGTCAGAGAACACAAAGTCCTGGTCCTGGTCCTGGTCCTTCTCCTCCTCCTCCTCCTCCTCCTCCTTTTTCTTCTTCTTCTTCTTCTTCTTCTTGGTCTCTTTCTCTCTTTCTCTTTCTCTTTCTCCTTCTCCTTCTCCTTCTCCTTCTCCTTCTCCTTCTCCTTCTCCTCCTCCTCCTCCTCCTCCTCCTCCTCCTCCTCCTCCTTCTTCTCCTTCTCCTTCTTCTTTTTCTTCTTCTTCTTCTTCTTGGTCTTCTTCTCCTTCTCCTTCTCCTTCTCCTTCTCCTTTCTCCCTTCTCCTTCTCCTTCTCCTTCTCCTCCTTCTCCTTCTCCTTCTCCTTCTCCTTTTTCTTTTTCTTCTTCTTCTTCTTCTTGGTCTCTTTCTCTTTCTCTCTCTTTCTCTTTCTCTTTCTCTTTCTCTTTCTCTTTCTCTTTCTCTTTCTCTTTCTCTCTTTCTCCTTCTCCTTCTCCTTCTTCTTTTTCTCCTTCTTCTTCTTGGTCTTCTTCTCCTTCTCCTTCTCCTTCTCCTTCTCCTTCTCCTTCTCCTCCTTCTCCTCCTTCTCCTCCTTCTCCTCCTCCTCCTCCTCCTCCTCCTCCTCCTCCTCCTCCTCCTCCTCCTCCTCCTCCTCCTCCTCCTCCTCCTCCTCCTCCTCCTCCTCTCCCTTCTAGCACTGATGATGCTTTCCAGTTGGGTCATGAAATGTCTGCAAGAAAGCCAAGGTCAGAGAACACCAAGGACCCCACAGTCCTTCTCCTCCTCCTCCTCCTCCTAGCACTGATGAAGCTATCTAGTTGGGTTATGAAACATCTGCAAGAAAACCACCATGTTCAGAGAGCACCAACGACCCCACCATCCTCCTCCTCCCCACAAACCCCTCTCCCTTTTAGCACTGATGATGTCACCTACTCGGGTCATGAAATGTTCGCAAGAAAACAGCCAAGCTCAGAGGGCACCAAGGACCCTGCAGTTCTCCTCCTCCTCCTCTTCCTCCTCCTCTCCACACACTCCACTCTCTTCTAGCACTGGGGATATTACCTAGTTGGGTAATGAAACCTCTTGTTCTGCCCCAGCTATGGACCCCAAAGAACGCAGCAGACACAAACTCTATACAAAGCTTATTTTACTCAAATAACTTAAGTCTTTATCAACCAAAGGCTGTTAATAAACTGTCTTAACAGCCCACCAGAATTCTAAGATAAGGTAATCACAGTCTTACTAGAGTTGGCAGAAAGCCCAGAAGCAATTTTGCAGAGAATCCAGACGCGAAGGAGTGTGAACTGAAGTTGTTCCCTACAACTTGCTGCAATCTGCGTTTCTTCTTAAATAGGCTAGGGGAGTGGCCAATTAGCTCCAAGCCTTACTCTCGAGGAGAGCGCCTCCTGAGGAGCCACTCCTGCCTTTTAGCAGCTCTGCGCGCCCGTGCATTGAGAAGAGGCTCCTCATCTTCGTATTCTTCACTTATGGAAGCTTCTGGAGGTTCTGAAGGCCCTGGCTGAATCCCCGCCTCTGGCACCACATCTTCTCCAGCCTCCTCACTGTCTGACTCAAGCGCCAGCTGCACAGGCTGCTGGCGCAGCACCACACCAGCCTCCTCGCTGTCGGAATCAGCTACAATCCGCACAGGCCATTGACGGGCCACAACACCTCTCCAATAAAACAGTCAAGCTCAAAGAGCCCCAAGGACCCCACAGCCCTCCTCCTCCTCCTTTCCACAACCTCTCCTCCCTTCTAGCCCTGATGATGTTACCTAGTTTGGTTGTAAAATGTCTACAAGAAAACCACCAAGAGAGCACCAAGGACTCCACAGTCTTCCTCCTCCTCCTCCTCTTCTTCCTCCTCCTCCCCTCCACGAACACCCCTCCCTTCGAGCCCTGATCATATTACCTAGTTGGGTAATGAAAGGTCTGGAAAAAAAAAACCCCCAAAAACCAAATACAGCTCAGAGAGTACCAAGGACCCCATAAATTAAATCATGCCCACGTCTCCACCCGATAAAATGAAGATGGCTAGCTCAGGACTAAGGACTTTTTCTTAACTAACATCCAAGACATTAAATGCAGTGGAACCTGCCTGTTAGGTTCAGCTTAACCGATTTGGATTAAGAATCTGAAATGTAACTGATACTACTGTACAATGTATGATTTGGATGTGTATTTTTGTTTCTGTATCTATTGTGTATATTGTCCTGCCCAATGGGGAGAATGTTAGGTTCAGCTTGTAGCTTACTCCTAACTTGTTGGTCAGGCAATATATCTGTTTCTTTAAGAAACAACTGAGCCACGTAATCAGGGTTTGCTGAACCCTGTAATTAGGCTACAGTGCATACATAAGCAGCGCAGAGAAGCGTTCTTTGTTCCTGATTGTACCTGTTCCTGTTGCTTCCTGCGTCTTTCTGCTGATTAGTGTTAGACTGGATTGTTATATGGTATTGTATACCGAGAGTTACTAAAGTCTGTTTGCTTTAGTAAGGGAAGATACTTACTGGACTGATATTACTGTTTATGACCTTGGACTGTTTTACCTACACCGAGACTGCTTATTATCTTGTATATAAAGTATTTTTCTCACACGAGCTGCACATTTATCTCCTTCCCTGTGTGTTTCTGCTCTGCTCGTTGCACAAGCAACAAATACTGTTACACCCTAACACTGCCAAAACTTGAATTCCTATCCTTGAATTGAAGTGAGAAAGGTTGCAGTTTAGTTTTGATCTGCTTAGTTAGAAACATAGAAATGTAGAAAGTTTGACAGCAGAAAAAGAGAGTTAGTGGCTTATCAAATCTGCACTTTGAGATTCATTCATTCATTGATTCCATTCATTCATTCATTCATTCATTCATTCATTCATTCATTCTGTCAGGGCATTGATTAATCCCATGTCTGGCTCTGGGACTAATCACCCTGGTTTAATTAGAGGATGGATCATGGCTTATTCCTTGTTGCAATATTCTGAAAAAAAAAACGCGAAGAAAAGTTTCTAATAAAACTCATTTATTTGTTATAAAGAAAATAAAACACCTCACTAACTAAGAAAAGTAATTGCTACATTTTTGAAATAATTCTTGCCGGCTATTTTCTCAGCCGGACCTTGCTGGCAAGAGAACAAAGGAAAGAGTGTATGAAGCAAGTGAAAGAATGCGGACATGCGTAGTAGAATACTGATAAGAAACTTGGCAAACTACAGTAAGTCTATTAGTCCAAAAATAATGAAGCTCAGCTGGGAAATAAAATAACGCAGTGACACATTCATTCATTCAGTTTTAGTCATTTTTAATTTTTGTCAGATGACGGACACGCGTTTATCTCAAGCGTGTTTAAAACTCAGCGTCTGACGAAGCTTGGCTTGTTCGTAGGAGCTGTTTATTGTGGTTCAATACATTGAAATGTACTTTCTAAACAGCCTTATCCAAATGGTTGGCCGCGTTCATTTTTGCAAGATTATCTTCTTCCTCTCCCGTAGGATCGAGACTGGCAGCCGCTAAATCCGGGAGATCCCATGTTTTTGACTCTGGAAGGAAAGACCGTCGCGTACGACGGAGAAGTGACGGTATTCCCCACCTTTGTGAACGAGGCTGCCTACTACGAGAAGCAACAAGCCTTTGTAACGACGGCGAAAGAAAAATTGAGCGCAAAAGGGCTCCGAGTTTCTTAAACCCGGATTGTTTTTTTTAAACTTCCTCTAAAGTGCCTGCAAATATTTCTCGCCCAAAGTGGCCTAAAGACATCGTAGATCCTAGACCGAAAATTCAATTTATCATTGTAAGAAAGCACTTACTCAGAAAACGACGACGATTATAAACCATTTTTTATGCACTTTACAGTTCCTGTTTTTAATGATACTTTTTCAGGCCTGGTTTTGAAGCTGCTGAAAATCCTCGACTTACGACCACAATTGAGCCCAAAGCGTCCGTTGCTGAGCCACACTGCTAAGCGGGTTTTGCCCCATTTTACGACCTTTTTTTTGCCGGCGTTGTTAAGTGAATCATTGCAGTTAAGTTAGCAACAGGGCTGTTAAGTGAATCTGGCTTCCCCATTGACGTGGCTTGTCAGAAGGTCGCAGAAGGAGACGCCGCAACCATCATAAATACATTTCATTTTGTGACTGTTTGAAGTTACAGCGGCACTAAAAAAAAGTGACCGTTTTCACACTTACGACCGTTGCAGCATCCTTGTGGTGACGTGATCAAACTTCACATGCTTGGCAACTGGCTCAAATTTATGACGGTCGTACTGTCCTGTGGTCATGTGATCCCCTTATGCGACCTGACAAACGAAGTCAATGGGGAAGCCGGATTCACTTAACCACCGTCTTACTGATGGAACAACTGCCACGATTCACTTAACAACTGTGGCAAGACATGTTGTAAAATGGGGCAAAACTCACTTAACAACTGTCTCGTAATTTGGGGCTCAATTGTAGCCATAAGTCGAGGAATACTTGTAATTCAGAATTTACGTGTGCGAAGAAAAATTGCTTGAAGTAAACAAGGAAGAACTGGGTTAAAGAAATGTTATAAATGTGATGAACCTGGATATATAAATGTGAATAGAATAGAAAACAGAATAGGATAGGATAGGATAGGATAAGAAATAGAATAGAATAGAATAGAATAGAATAGAATAGAATAGAATAGAATAGAATAGAATAGAATAGAAAATATGGAAAGGAAGGAATGGAATGGAATGGAATGGAATAGAATAGAATAGAATAGAATAGAATAGAATAGAATAGAATAGAATAGAATAGAAAATATGGAATGGAATGGAATGGAATGGAATAGAATGGAATGGAATAGAATATAAAATATGGAAAGGAAGGAATGGAATGGAATAGAATAGAATAGAATAGAATAGAATAGAATAGAAAATATGGAATGGAATGGAATGGAATAGAATGGAATAGAATATAAAATATGGAAAGGAAGGAATGGAATGGAATGGAATAGAATAGAATAGAATAGAATAGAATAGAATAGAATAGAATAGAATAGAATAGAATAGAATATAAAATATGGAAAGGAAGGAATGGAATGGAATGGAATGGAATGGAATAGAATAGAATAGAATAGAATAGAATAGAATAGAATAGAATAGAATAGAATAGAATAGAATAGAAAATATGGAAAGGAAGGAATGGAATGGAATGGAATGGAATGGAATAGAATGGAATAGAATATAAAATATGGAAAGGAAGGAATGGAATGGAATGGAATGGAATGGAATGGAATGGAATGGAATGGAATGGAATAGAATAGAATATAAAATATGGAAAGGAAGGAATGGAATGGAATGGAATGGAATGGAATAGAATAGAATAGAATATAAAATATGGAAAGGAAGGAATGGAATGGAATGGAATGGAATGGAATGGAATGGAATAGAATAGAATAGAATAGAATAGAAAATATGGAATGGAATGGAATGGAATAGAATGGAATAGAATATAAAATATGGAAAGGAAGGAATGGAATGGAATGGAATAGAATAGAATAGAATAGAATATAAAATATGGAAAGAATGGAATGGAATGGAATGGAATGGAATGGAATAGAATAGAATAATGAAGAATGGAATGGAATGGAATGGAATGGAATAGAATAGAATAGAATAGAATAGAATAGAATAGAATAGAATAGAATAGAATAGAATAGAATAGAATAGTGGAATGAAGAATGGAATGGAATGGAATGGAATGGAATAGAATAGAATAATGAAGAATGGAATGGAATGGAATGGAATGGAATAGAATAGAATAGAATAGAATAGAATAGAATAGAATAGAATAGAATAGAATAGAATAGAAAATATGGAATGGAATGGAATGGAATAGAATGGAATAGAATATAAAATATGGAAAGGAAGGAATGGAATGGAATGGAATGGAATAGAATAGAATAGAATAGAATGGAATGGAATGGAATGGAATAGAATAGAATATAAAATATGGAAAGGAAGGAATGGAATGGAATGGAATGGAATGGAATAGAATAGAATAGAATAGAATATAAAATATGGAAAGGAAGGAATGGAATGGAATGGAATGGAATAGAATAGAATAGAATAGAATAGAATAGAATAGAATAGAATAGAATAGAATAGAATAGAATAGAATAACAGAGTTGGAAGGGACCTTGGAGATCTTCTAGTCCAACCCCCTGCTTAGGCAGGAAACCCTACACCACATTATTTATCAGATATTTCTGATAAAGAAACGTTATAAAACTGATATTTTAAGCCGCTCTAGTTTCAATCAGAGCCCTGAATCTAGTGGAGACTTTAGATCGAAAAAAACAGACACGGGAAGTCCTTGACTTATGACCGGTTGCTTAGTAACCATTTGAGCTTATGATGGACTCCTCCACGGTATTCCATGCCCCCCCGTGGTCACATGACCTCATTTTGGGCACCCATTTATAGTCATGTGCAGCATCCCACATGACTGCATTTTACAGTTTTTTGTTTTTTTTTTGCCAAAAACTGACGTAAACTGCCAGTTTTTGGCAAAACTGGCCCATAATGAACAATCGATTTATTTAACAACCGTTGCAAAAAAAAAAAAAAAAAAATCATAAAATTGGATGGGTGACCTGTTTTATGTCCGTCACGACTCTAATGGTCCACCTTCATTACGGTCGTAAGCTGAGGACTCTCTTTAAGAGTTCAAATTTCTCCTCGGGGTGAGGAGGATGGTTCTTTCCTGACCGTCACAAAATGGCACACGAGGGAGATAGACGTGTTTATAAAACAATTGACTTTATTTCTTTTATTTGCAATAAATATATATATAGATTTATAGATTTTTAAAAGACAGTCCCAGGTCTGATAAATCCCCAGATAAAGTCATCAGGTTTGGAAAAATGACGAATGCCATATGGGTCTCTCGCTTTTCCGCAGGGAGATTTTTTGCCAAATTGCACATCTGGCTGTAAAGTGCAGATCAAAAAGGAGCGATTTGCTCTCTGGCAACGCTCACAAAACATCACTTACAAAAAAAAAAACCCACCAAGAAATATTTGAATAAATACGGCACATACTTGGAATTCAAGAATTTTTCTTTGCAGATGCATACATCTCTTTATTTCTCTCTCTTTTTTTTCTCTTTTTCTTTCTTTTTTCTCTTTTTCTTTCACTCTATCTCTTTTTCTCTTTTCTCTTTCTCTCTCACACACATACACACACAGTGTATTCTTTTTCTTTTTCTTTCTCTTTTTCTCTTTCTCTTTTTCTCTCTTTCTTTCTCTTTTTCTCTGTCTCTCTCTCCCTTTCTCTCTTTTTTCTCTTTCTCTTTCTCACACATACACACACAGTGTATTCTTTCTTTTTCTTTTTCTTTCTCTTTTTCTCTTTCTCTTTTTCTCTCTTTCTTTTTTCTGTCTCTGTCTGTCTCTCTTTTTCTTTTTCTCTTTTCTCTTTCTCTCTCTCACACACATACATACACAGTGTATTCTTTCTTTTTCTCTTTCTTTCTCTTTTTCTCTTTTTGTCTCTCTCTCTCTTTCTTCTCTTTCTCTTTACTTTCTTTTTCTCTTTCTCGCTCCTCCCTCCTCTCTCTTTCTCTCTCTCTCTCTCTCTCTCTCTCTCTCTTTCTCTCTCTCTCTCACACACACACACAGAATGTACAAAAATGCCCTCAAATCTCACCTCCCCAAATTTACCATATAAAAAGTGATGTTTCTTTTCAAGGTAAATGCAAACTCCCGGAACACGCTTCTCCAGGAAGTGTCCTCAGCAATAACGGTGTAGGAAAAACCACTGCCATCCCCACCCCTCCAGATGTTTCTCCTAAAAGAGGTTTCTTCTTCTTCTTTCCATCTGAGGACAAGCCAGGATCAATCTTGGTTCGTTTTCCAAAATTAGCCCACATTGGCTTGAGGTTCCATTGACCCAGGAGCAAGAGAGGAGGGGGGGGGCTCATGGCTCATCCTGACCCCACCCCACTTCGCTTGCTCTCTAGCCTGCCCAGAGCAAAAAGGAGAGAGAGCAGGTCCCAATCCACCAGGAAAGATGGCTACCCAACGTGCTCAATGCTGCAGATTTTGTACTGTGGTTTCTCTTGAAATCTGAAATGTGTTTCCTTCGGGCCAGGCCCTTTGTTCGCCAACGGAAGAAGTTGACGGCTTCCCACGAAGTGGAGAAAATCTAGGTTAGGACTCATATTCTCCCTGCTTGCAACTCTTGGTCAACCCTCTTGCGATGGGAGAGGTGTTACCCTCTTCATCTGAATGCTAGTCTGACCGAGCTCGGGAACCGGGGTGCATCGAGCCCTTCGCGTCGCTTTCTCTGAAGGCTTCATGGTCTCAAATTTCCCCATGCAAGGGCACAGCTCAAACTGTAGTCTCGGGCAAGTCGTAAATTTCTTCGTAGGCGTTCAAAGTGGTCTTGCTGTTGCTCCGTGAGGTTTCTTGCATTCTGCTGCACTCTGAAATGAAAACAGGAAAAGCAGGTTCAAGAAGAGGCCCTCCACTCCGTTAATCTTGGAATTAAAAGGATGGAATTGGACTAGACTTCTGGTAGGAGAGTCCTTCTCTACCTCAGGTGGACTTCAGCTCCCAGAATTCCCCAGCCACCCATGCATTCCTAATGTAAATTTTGATAGATAAATAATAGACAGATGAGAGAGAGAGGGGGAGGGAGAGAGAGGAAGAGAGAGATATTGATGGACAGATTGACAATGGATAGATAGATAGATAGATAGATAGATAGATAGATAGATAGATGATAGACTGATACATGGATAGAGATAGAGATGAGAGAGAGATGGAGGGATGGGTGGGTAGATAGATAGAGACAGATAGATAGATGATAGATAGATAGATAGATAGAGAGATAGATAGAGAGATAGATAGAGAGATAGATAGAGAGATAGATAGATGATAGACTAATACATGGATAGAGATAGAGATAGAGATGAGAGAGAGATGGAGGGATGGGTGGGTAGATAGAGACAGATGATAGATAGATAGATAGATAGATAGATAGATAGATAGATAGATAGATATAGAGATAGATAGATAGATAGATAGATAGATAGATAGATAGATAGATAGAGATAGATAGATAGATAGATAGATAGATAGATAGATAGATAGATAGAGATAGAGGATATATAGATAGATAGAGGTAGATAGAGGATAGATAGATAGATAGATAGATAGATAGATAGATAGATAGATAGATAGACAGACAGACAGACAGACAGACATAGAGGATAGATAGATGGATATAGACAGACAGACAGACAGACAAATAGATAATAGACTGATACATGGATAGAGATGAGAGAGAGATGGAGGGACAGGTGGATAGATAGAGACATGATAGATAGATAGATAGATAGATAGATAGATAGATAGATAGATAGATAAATAGATAGATAGATAGATAGATAGATAGATAGATAGATAGATAATGAGAGAGAGATGGATGGATAGATAGGTCTGTAGATAGGAGAAAGATGAATAGAAAAATAGGAAGGAAGGAAGAAAGGAAGGAAGGAAGGGATAGAGATGCATAGAGAGAAAGACAGATGGATGGATAGATAAACAGAGAGATATATAGATCAGATAGATTGACGGATATATAGACAAGATAGAGATAGATACAAAGAGATTATATACAGAGAAAAGAGAGAGAGAGGATAGATACATGACTAGATAGGTAGGTAGGTAGGTAGGTAGGTAGTCATAAGCTGACTATCTGTATATATTTCTATTACCTGGAATTGATTATTAAATGGTAACCGACAGCAAACCTTTTTAGGGGAAAACATCCAGGCTTTGTTTTTAAAACCATGTTACTCCTTGTGTAGCAGGTGTTCGGTTACCTGTTGTTCCTGGATCCTCATTGATAAAGGCCACGTGGGTTTTCCACTCCGTCCATTTGACTTCGTTGATTCTAGTTAGAGAGCGTACAAAATTAATTTCATGGACATAAGCAACACCTACATGGCATGCAAAAGAGACAAATCAGAAAGCAGACAAGAAGCAAAATGAGCCAAACTTCTTCTTGTCAGCAATCGACACCCAGAGATTAACACCCAGGATTATTACTAGAGCAACAATGGAGAAGTAAACAATACTCCAATCAAAGGAACTGCCAGTTCCGATGAACAATCAGCCTATTCCAGGAAAAACACCAAGAAGACTCCTACAAACAATGACAGGGCAAGCGATGATAAATAAAGAGAGAGCAAAACTCGCTCCCTTCTAGCACTGATGACGTTGCCTAGTTGGGTAATGAAACGTCTGCAAGAAAACAACCAAGCTCGGAGAGCACTAAGGAACCCACAGTCTTCCTCCTCCAACTCCTTTTTCTCCTGCACACATACACCTTCTAATACTGATGATGTTCCCTAGTCGGGTCATGAAATGTCTGCAAGAAAAGCACCGAGCTCAGAGACCACCAAGGACCATATAATCCTCCTCCTCCTCCTCCTCCTCCTCTTCTCCTCCTCCTCCCCTCCTAATCCTCCTCTTCTTCTTCTCCTCCTCTTCTTTTTCTTCTTCTCCTCCTCCTCTCTTCTTCTTCTTCTTCTTCTCCTTCTCCTCTTCTTTTTCTTCTTCTCCTCCTCCTCCTCCTCCTCTTCTTCTTCTCCTTCTCTTCTTCTTCTCCTTCTTCTCCTTCTCTTCTTTTCTTCTCCTCCTCCTCCTCTTCTTCTTCTCCTCCTCCTCCTCCTCCTCCTCTTCTTCTTCTTCTCCTTCTCCTCTTCTTCTTTTTCTTCTTCTTCTTCTCCTCCTTTTTTTCTTTTTCTTTTTCTTCTCCTCCTCTTCTTCTTCTCCTTCTCTCTTCTTCTTCTTCTTCTCCTTCTCCTCCTTCTCTTCTTCTTCTCCTTCTCCCCCTCTTCTTCTTTTTCTCCTCCTCCTCTCCTCCTCCTCTTCTTCTTCTTCTCCTCCTCCTCCTCTTTTCTTCTTCTCCTCCTTCCTCTTTTCTTCTTCTTCTCCTCCTTCTCCTCCTTCTCTTCCTCTTTTTCTTTTCCTCCTCCTCCCCCTCCTCCTCCTCTTCTTCTTCTCCTTCTCCTCTTCTTCTTCTTCTCCTCCTCCTCTTCCTCCCTCTCTCCCTCCCTTCCTTCCTCTTCCTCCTCCTCCTCCTCCCCCTTCCACAATCCCACTCCATTCTAGAATTGATGATGTTACCTAATTGGGTAATGAAACATCTGCAAGAAAACAGCCAAGCTCAGAGAGCATCAACGACTCCACAGTCCCTTTCCTCCTCCTCCTCCTCCTCCTCCTCCTCCTCCTCCTCCTCGTCCCCCCCCATTTCCTGCTAGCAGTGATGAAGTTACCTAATCAGGTCATAAAACGTCTCCAAGAAAACCACCAAACTCAGAGCCCACCAAGGACCCCAGAGTCCAACTCTTAGCTACAAATATTCTCTTCTCTGAGTAATTCATCCTTACGTGTCGTCCTCATTATTACAGAAACGCTTTCCGTATCTCCGCATTCACCGATTAATCTGCAATTCCATTTTTCCTCTCTTTGACCCCTGGCAGAGCGAAATCCCTCCCGTCTGACCCCACCAACTTACCTTAAACACAACCGCGTGTCGTTGTCCGCCACTTTGCACCATTCCCCGAGTTCGAATTTCCTCCTCAGGAACTTGGGGAGAAGTTTTTCGATCTCCACAATTGTCCTGGCTCTCTGGAGGCAAAAGAGATAAGATAACCAAGAAGAGAAGTTTCAAAAAAAAAAAAAAAGAGATTCCCGAATGTTTTTGCTGTCCGCCGGTAAAAATAGGCGATTGAAAAAAAACAGAAAAGAATTTGCTCTGAATTCAATTGTCCCAAAGGTGCTTTTTCAACCGGCAACTGGAGTTTTTTTGTTTTGTTTTTTCTTGAAGACGTTTCGCTCCTCGTCCGAGAAGCTTCTTCAGTTCTGACTGAATGGTGGAGAATGGAAGGATTTGCATTCCTTGCAAGTCATCTGGTTGTTAGCACTCTCTTTGAGAGTCGTCGAGGCCGCTTGGAGATTTATTTATCTACACCCTCAGGGTGCCCTGAATCCTCGACCTACGACCCCAATTGAGGCCAACATTTTCTGTCGTTAAGCGAGACATTTGTTGAGTGAGCTTTGCCCCATTTTTACAAACTTTCTGGCCATATGTTGTTCAGCCATGCGATTTATTTATTTATTGATTGATTGATTGATTGATTGATTGATTGATTTGATTTATATGCCGCCCTTCTCCGGAGACTCAGGGCGGCTTACAATACGTTAAGCAATAGCCTTCATTCTTTTGTATATTTTATACAAAGTCAGCTTATTGCCCCCACAATCTGGGTCCTCATTTTACCTACCTCGGAAGGATGGAAGGCTGAGTCAACCTTGAGCCTGGTGAGATTTGAACTCGCAGTAATTGCAGGCAGCTGGCAGCTAAGTGCTACTTTAACAGCGCTTTAGTCCGCTGCTCCACCAAGGCTCTTAAATTGGGTTAAGTTAGGTTGCTAAGTGAATCTGGCTTCCCCATTGATTTTGCTCGTCAGAAAGGGGATCAACGCAACGGTCATAAGTATGAGTCAGCTGCCAAGCATCTGAATTTTGAACCCATGACCATGGGGATGCTACAGAGGCCGTAAGTGTGAAAAAAGGTCCTAAAAAACCCACTTTTTCCCCCAGTGCCGTCATAACTTTGAACGGTCACTAAATGAACCGTTCATTCAGTTCACTAAACGAACTGTTGTAAGTCGAGGACTAGCTGTAGTGCAAATGGGTGTGGAACCTTCTTGGGATTGCTGAAAGGACCGTGTCGTAAACAGGAGATGGGGTGACCCCTTGAAAGGGGGGTCAAAGAGGCCATCCACATTAAGATTCGAGTATTTGAGGGGCTGCCCCAAAAGAGGAAAGGGTGAATTTATTCTCCAAAGCACCAGAAAGCAGGACAAGAAGCAACGGATGGAAACTAATCAAGGAGAGGAGCAACCTGGAATTAAGGAGAAACTTCCTAACACTGAGGACCAGTGGAACAGCCTGCCACCAGAAGTTGTGGATGCTTCATATCAATGGAGTTTTCTAAGAAGAGATTGGACAGCCATTTGTCTGAAACGGTATAGGATCTCTTGCTTCAACACGGGGTTGGATTAGAAGACCTCCAAGGTCCCTCCCAGCTCTTTTCTGATTGATTGACCGATTGATTGATTGACTGATTGATTGATTGACTGAAGCAGGGGTGAAATCCAGCAGGTTCTGACAGGTTCTGGAGAACCGGTAGCGGAAATTTTGAGCAGTTCGGAGAACCGGCAAATACCACCTCTGGCTGGCCCCAGAGTGGGGTGGGAAGGGAGGTTTTGCAATATCCTTCCCCAGGAGTAGGGAGGGAATGGGGATTTTGCAGTATCCTTCACCCAGGAATAGGGAGGGAATGGGGATTTTGCAGTATCCTTCGCCCAGGAGTGGGGAGGGAATGGGGATTTTGCAGTATCTTTTCCCCAGGAGTGGGGAGGGAATGGGGATTTTGCAGTATCCTTCCCCCAGGAGTGGGGAGGGAATGGGGATTTTGTAGTATCTTCCCCCAGGAGTAGGGAGGGAATGGGGATTTTGCAGTATCTTTCCCCAGGAGTGGGGAGGGAATGGAGATTTTGCAGTATCCTTTCCCCAGGAGTGGGGAGGGAATGGGGATTTTGCAGTATCCTTCCCCGGAGTGGGGAGGGAATGGGGATTTTGCAATATCCTTCCCCCAGGAGTGGGGAGGGAATGGAGATTTTGCAGTATCCTTCCCCAGGAGTGGGGAGGGAATGGGGATTTTGCAGTATCCTTCCCCCAGGAGTGGGGAGGGAATGGGGATTTTGCAATATCCTTCCCCCAGGGGTGTGGAGGGAATGGGGATTTTGCAGTATCCTTTCCCCAGGAGTGGGGTAGGAATGGAGGTTTTTTAGTACCTTTCCCTTGCCACGCCCACCAAGCCACGCCCACAGAACCAGTAGTAAAAAAATGTGGATTTCACCACTGGATTGAAGATTCAACATCCCTCTCACAATGTGGGAGGGGGAGCGTGGTGGAATACGACACCATCTATCTCTTGTGTACAACAAAATCCTTCCAGCAGTTCCAGAAAAGGTTTTACACCAGGGGTGTCAAACTGAATCCAGTCCGCGGAGCCAGCCTGGAAATATTAAAAGACCGGTTCATGGTGCCCCTGCCAGTTTTTGGCTGGCAGAGTGCTGCTGGAGGCCGTGGAGGGCAAAAACAAGGCACGGGGGGGGGGGGGGCGGCAGCAGGGTGCTGCAGGAGCCGTCCGTCCCATCTCCCCCCTGCCTCCCCGCCCGACTTTCCCGCGGAGAACTACAATGCTGATCTGCCCGTTGACGAAATCCAGTTTGACACCCCTTTTTCTACACCCATTTGTATTCTGATTCAGGTGACCCCGAAGACACCGATAAACCCCCAAGTGGCCTCAACGGCTCACTAAAAAGGATGCAAACGACCAGCTGTCTGCAAGGAGTATCAACTACCAAGAGCCTTGGTAGTACAGTGGTTTAGAGCACCCTGTTATTAAGACCAGCTGCCTGCAATTACTGCAGGTTCGAATCTTACCAGGCTCAAGGTTGACTCAGCCTTCCATCCTTTCTAAGGTAGGTGAAATGAGGACCCGGATTGTGGGGGCAATAAGCTGACTTTGTATAAATATACAAAAGTATGAAGGCTATTGCCTAATGTATTGTAAGCCGCCCTGAGACTCTGGAGAAGGGCGGCATATAAATCAAATTCAAAAAAAAAAAAATCTTTCCATCCCTCCGCCATTCGGTCAGAACACGAAGAAGCTTCTCGGATGAGAAGCGAAACCTCTTCAAGGAAAAACAACGGAAGTCCAGTTGCCTCTTGAAAAAAGTGTCAGCGTTCCAGAAAACCCCCGACTCCCGGTAAAGGCACTGAAGCAGGCATTTTCCAAAGTTCTCTTTACTAGCAATAGGTAAACTGGCACATCTGGGAAATCCCGAATCTGAAAAGCTCCCCAAACCAACCCCTTTCTCCCCTTTCGGTCACATGCTCCAATCATCGTCCGCTCCACCTCAAGCCAGCCCCTGACCACTCCTCCTCCAGATGCTGGCTCACCCTGACCTTAACCGATAGGAAGAACGCTATTGTCAGCGTTTCGACGCTGGCATAGAGAGCAGAGGAGAGAGAGAGATAAACTCTGAAACTTTTGCCTGCTAAATCCCTTTGAAGCCCGGTTGTCGTGGAAATGAGGAGGGAGGGGGACATTCCTGGGAAATGATGAGACAAGAAGTCTGAAGAATGACTTGGAAGATAGCCAATGAGAAGCAGAGATTTGGGGATCGGAAAGGGAGGGATTGGGGGGCAAAAGGTCAGTCTTGTCCGCGCGGAGTCATGATCCGGTGGCTGTGCTCAATTAAAGAAAGATTTCCTTAAAGATTGGCAGTTTGGAAATTCATTTAATTTTGAGATAGCATCGCAGTCTGACAGCTATTATGTCTACTAACTCTCCTCTCCTAAATCCCCCCTCCTACTTTCCCACACATGAGGAGGTGGCAGCATTGAAGCTTCCAGCTTAATATGGCTTCCAAGGCTGACAGGCATCCCCCCCCCCCCTGCAGAAAGAACCACATCCTGAAAAATAAAACAGACAAAACACAAAAGATAATGACACCTTTGGGACAACCAGGACGGGATTTGGGACAATCAAAACGGGATTGAATCCAGATGTCGAGGGAATCTCCCTCGACATCTGGATTCAATCCCGTTTTCCACAAAGGAATCCCGGAGACGCACACACAGAAACCACCCCCCAAGTCCAACCTGCAGCCTCCAGATGTGCTCGCTCTCTTTGGAAATGTCTTCCACCGTCTCTCCCATCAAGGCGATCAGCATGTTGAGGAGCAAGACGAAAGTCAGGATCACGAAGGAGATGAGCAGCAGGAGGAAGAGGATGGGGTACTTGGCGTTTTTCGGGACGTCCAGCTCGCCCAGGCCCAAGGTCAGCATGAATAAATCGATCTCGATGCTTCCCAAGACGCTGTACTCGTTGCATTTGCTGTCTTCGGGACACGATTCCACCAAGGCCGCAAGTGCTGAGCGGAGAACGGGAAGGAGGAGGAGATTAGAGTCTTTTTCATTAAACTCTGAGGTTACAAGAGCTTTCTGAGGATTCAGCCCTCACCCAAAGAGGGTTATTAACAGGGACGGGATTCAGCCGGTTCTAACAAATCGGATGTTAATTTTGATCCGGTTCGCCGAACCGGTAGTTGCAAGGACTGGCTGACCCTGCCCACTCCACCCCACCCCTCCCAGGAGTCTCCACGTGGCGCATTTTAGATGCCAGGGCATGCATGGAGGCTCCGGGAGGGCGAAAAACGGGCCTACCGGAAGTACCAGAAGTACTTCCAGTAGGCCAGACAACGGGCCAGTTTTCAGCCTCCGGAGCCCAGGGGAGGCCGTTTTTGCCCTCCCGGAGGCTCGAGAAAAACCTCTGGAGCCTGGGGAAGGCGAAAACGCCCCACCCCACCCTGCCATGGTGCAGGAAGCTGACTAGGCCACGCCCCCATGGCCATGCCCAACCAACAGCAGGGCAGAGAACCGGTTGCTAAAATTTTTCAATCCCACCCCTGGTTATTAAGAGTCTGAAATTGGGTGTCCGCAGGAAGGAGTCCAAAACATGAACCGTGCAATTTGGGGGGGGGGGTAAGTGTTTTGACTTTTTAGAAGAGAATATTCGTAGCTCAGGGATGGGGACTGTGGGGTCCTTGGTGTCTCTGAGCCGAGTTGTTTTTCTTTCAGACGTTTCGTGACCCAACTAGGGAACGTCACCAGTGTTAGAAGGGAGTGGGGATTATGGGGAGGAGGAGAAAGAGAAAGAGGAGGAGGGGGAAGAAAGGGGAGGAGGAGGAGGAAGCTTGGGTTGTTTTCTTGAAGACGTTTCAAGATCCAGCTAGGGAACGTCATCAGTGTTAGAAGGCAGGGGGGGGGTTGTGGAGAGGAAGAGGAGGAGGATCAGGGAGTCTTTGATGCTCTCCAAGGTTGGTGGTTTTCTTGCAGAGATTTCATGACCCAAGTAGGGAACATAATCAGTGCCAGAAGGGAGTGGGGTTTGCAAGAGGGAGGAGGAGGAAGAGGAGGGCGACTGTGAAGTCCTTGGTGATCTCTGAGCTTGGGTGTTTTCTTGCAGACATTTCATGACCCAACTAGGCAACATCATCAGTGCTAGAAGGAAGAGGGGTTTGTGGAGAGGAGGAGGAGGAGGAGGAGGAGGAGGAGAATGATTGTGGAGTCTTTGATGCTCTCCGAGGTTGGTTGCTTTCTTGCAGACGTTTTATAACCCAACTAGGGAACATCATCAGTAGCAGAAGGGGGTGGGGTTTGCTCAGGGGTGAAATGTAAAATTGTTACTACCGGTTCTGTGGGCGTGGCTTGGTGGGAGAGGTAATGTGACTGGGTGGGCGTGGCCAACCTTTTTTTTTTTTAACTTTTCAAAGCATTTTTTCTAATGCTTTGAAAAGCCTCTGCCGATCAGGCCACTCAGCTGGGATCGTCAGAGACTTTTCAAAGCATTTTTTTTAACCACCTCTTCGGCCAAGAGGTTGCAGAAATAAATGCTTTGAAAAGCCTCTGACGATCCCAGCTGAGCCGCGCGATCATCAGAGGGGTTTTTTTTTTTAACTTTTAAAAGCATTTTTTCGTCGGAAGAGGTTGTAGAAAAAATGCTTTTAAAAGTAAAAAAAAAAAAAAAGCGTCTGATGATTGCGCGGCTCAGCCAGGCATGGGGGGGGGGCGCAGGGATTTTTGCTACTGGTTCTCCGAACCACCCCCCACCATCGCTACCGGATCGGGTGATTCGGTCCGAACCGGGAGCATTTCACCCTGGGTTTGCTGTCTGGTTGCCCTGTAAGTGTGTTCTTGGTGCTTTCTCAATTAAGCTGTTGTTTTCTGTTAGTTTATTTGTCTGAGATGGTACTTCCTTGAGGGGGGGGGGGTTTGGTTTACAATAAACATCATTATTGTTTACCTAAAAGTCCAAAACACTTCCTTGGCAGCAATTAACCTCCATATAAGCAGAGATTAACACTAAATTAACCATGAAGCAGTTCGGATCAATATTTTAAAAATACATAGTACAAATAGTATACTATATAGTATAGTATACATAGTAAAAATACATAGATACAAAATTTAAAAACAAAGTAAAATCGAATTAAACAATTTTGGCCCGGACAGATTAAAACACTCCAATCATTTTAAAAACCAATTTAAAATTTGCATAATTAAAAAAGAGGGAAAAATTAGGCAAGGCCAGCCTGCTGAAATAAAAATGTTTTGAGAGCACGACGAAATGTGCGCAGATCCGGGATCCTCCGTATCTCTGGGGGGAGCTCGTTCCAGATTGTAGGTGCCCCCACAGAGAAGGCTCTCCCCTTGGGGCCGCCAGTTGACATTGTTTGGCCGATGGCACCCGGAGGAGCCCCTCTCTATGAGAGCGTACCGGCCGTGGGAGGCTATTGGTGGTAGTAGGCAGTCCCGTAGATAACCAGGTCCTAAGTCATGGAGCGCTCTAAAGGTGGTAACCAAAACCTTGAAGCGCACCCGGAAGGCCACCGGGAGCCAGTGCAGCTCGCGCAGGAGGGGGGTCACATGGGAACGCCATGTCGCTCCCATTACCACCCGCGCGGCCGCACTCTGCGCCAGTTGGAGCCTCCGGGTGCTCCTCAAGGGGAGCCCCATGTAGAGAGCGTTACAATAGTCCAGGCGGGAGATGATGAGGGCATGAGTGACCGTGCATAGGGAGACAAACAATCAAACAGTAAACAACAGCCTAATCAAGGAATTCCCCAAAAAAACACTTCCACCAGCACTGATAAGTCAAGCCAGTTGTATATAAACAGAGAGCCAACATCACTCCCTTCTAGCACTGATGGTGTTCCTTAGTTGGGTTGTGAAATGTCTACAGGAAAACCACCAAGCTCAGAGAGCACCAAGGACCCCACAGTCGCCCTCCTCCTCCTCCTCTCTACAAACCCCACTCCCTTCCAGCACTGATGCCGTTAGCTAGTCAGGTAATGAAACATCTGTAAAAAACAACAACAACAATTACAGGTATTCCCAGGGAGTGTGTCAGAAAAAGGCAAAATGGAGGCCGCAACAGAGCAAGCCAAGCCTTCTTTATGTAATGATGCCCATAAAAAGTGGCAAGATAGAATTAGCGAAGTGGGAAAGGATGTGGAAAATGAATATGAAATTGACAGTATCAAGGGCATACAAGGAAAATCTGATGAAAATGTTTCATAGATGGCATCTTCCGCCAGCTAGAATAGCAAAGATGTTCCCTGGTAATTCACCGAAATGTTGGAAGTGCAAGAATAATTATGGAACATACTATCACCTCTGGTGGACGTGTCCGGTGGCAAAACAATTTTGGACTGAAGTTAAAAAACTATTAGAGGATATAATACAGAAACCAGTAAAGGGAGAGCCAGAGCAATTCCTATTAGGGATTCCAACAGAAAACTATACAAAAGAAATTCAATATTTAACATTACATATAATAACAGCAGCCCATATAATATACGCGCAAAACTGGAAGAAGGACTGTCCACCAACAGAAGAGGATTTAATTAAAAAAATCCTCGAATGCGCAGAGATGGACAAGCTTACAAAGGAACTTAAGGAAGGAGAGGACTCAGATTACTATAGAGTATGGTATAGATGGTATGACTGGTGCAAGAAAAGGAAAAATGAAAAAAAGGAATAAAGGGAAAAAAGGGGGAACTGAAATAATAATATTGTTTATTTTTGTGATAACATGGCTTGAATGTGTTGAAGATCAAAGTAAAGAGAAGTCGACACAAAGTGTCGAAGCGTGAATCAGCTTCGACAATGGTAGCAGAGGATGGTTTCGATCCAAAATTAGATTATCTAAGTAGATTAAGAAAGTTAGAATATATGTAAACAATAAGAAAGGATCACCTTAAACGAGCTGTTAACAACGGAAAAATGATATGTATATATGTGTTGTCTGTATTGTGTTTGTTTTAATGTGTTTAAAATAAAAAACTTTTTTTAAAAAAAGTGGCAGGGCTTGGATGGCACAGCTGGCAACACCAGTTGTGCCTTCTTTGAAAACCCCCACTCCCCCGCAGTCCACGGATGCCCCCGCGAATAAAAAGCATCAAATTCTGTTTACCTACGCCGAATCCAAACAAAAACACCAGATAGACGGCAATAAACTTGATCACGTCATGCAAAATGACCTACAAGGCAAAAGAGAAAAAGCATTCATGGTGAATTTAAAGCCCAGGAAAACAAATGGCACTGCTCTACTACTTCTGGATGTATTTACATGGAAAATTTGGTTTCCAGAGGTGGCAATTGGCATCCACTTTAGACCATTTTTAAAAATGGACAAGTTTGTAGGAAATGAGGGGGATCTTCTCACCTTAATGCAGTGTTTCTAAAACTTGGGCACTTGGAAGATGGGTGGACTTCTACTCCCAGAATTTCCCCAGCTGGAACATCTTAAAGCATGGTGGCTGGAGAATCCTGGGAGTTGAAGTTCAGTCATCTCAAAGCATGCTGGCTGGAGAATCAGGTACCGTCACCAGGTGACTAACTTATATTGTGGATTGTTAATAGATATGAAATCAGATAAAGATAGATATAGATAAGATAGATAGATAGATAGATAGATAGATAGATAGATGATAGATAGATAGATAGATAGATAGATGATAGATAGATAGATAGATAGATAGATAGATAGATAGATAGAAAGACAGACAGACAGACAGACGGACACATACATACGTACATACATACATGATAGATAGATACCCTTTTTCCCCGAAAATAAGACATCCCCTGATAATAAGCCCAATCGGGATTTTGAGTGCATGTGCTAAAATAAGCCCTCCCCTCGAAAATATTTAAACGCAGAGCTGAAAATCAGGTAAGACAGCAAGAGGAGCCCCATCTTGCTCCACGTGCCACAAAATAATAAGACCTCCCCCAAAATAAGACCAAGCGCTTATTGCAGGGTTCAAAAAAATATGAGACAGAGTCTTATTTTCAGGGAAACATGGTAGGTAGGTAGGTAGGTAGGTAGGTAGGTAGGTAGGTAGGTAGATATGGATGATAGATAGATAGATAGATAGATAGATAGATAGATAGATAGATAGATAGATAGATAGATAGATAGAAGGCACGTAGGTAGGTAAGTAGGCAGATAGATATGATAGATATGGATAATAGATAGATAAATAGATAGATAGATAGATAGATAGATAGATAGATAGATAGATAGATAGATAGATATGGATAGCAGATAGATAGATAGAGTAGGTAGATAGGTAGGTAGGTAGATAGATACGATAGATAGAAACATACATACATACATACATACATACATACATACATACATACATACATAAATAGCTGATAAATGGATACCTAGAGACATACCTACCATTAGATTGATAGCTGATAAATGGATAAATAGATAATAGATAGATAGCTGATAAATGGATAAATAGATAATAGATAATAGATAGATAGCTGATAAATGGATAAATAGATAATAGATAGATAGCTGATAAATGGATAGATGGACAGACAGACAGACAGATAGCTGATAGATGGATGGATAGATAGATGATAGATAGAAAGAAAATGTATATATAGAGAGAGAGAGAGGAAGAGGGAGAGAGAGAGAGAGAGAGATGAAGGTAGAGAGAAAGAGACACAGAGAGACAGAGAGAGAGACAGACAGACTATAGAAGAATTGACTGTGTGCAGCCTCCCACTTAAGAGAACAGAATTGTTGGGCCTGGCCTGAGAGGCCCAAAGCCTATCCAACAGGGCTTGCAAAGGCTGCCTTACCTGTTGAATCATGACGCTGTAGATGCCCATGGATTGCAACCCCCGCGTGAAATACAGCATGTTGGCCCAGCCTAAGGACATGGCCAGGACGAGGCAGGGCAGGTGCCCTTTGTAGGAGAAAACGTAGAGGAAGACCGAGACAATCACCAGCACCGCTTGAATGAAACTGGGAAGGACCACAAAAACATTATTTTTTTTTAAATGTTATTCTTCTTTCTGATTAGATTGCTATAAACATTTAATATCATATTGTTTCAATAGGCTGGTGTTTATATGAAATGGTTAAAGATGATAAACTCCTATCATTTAGGTGGCTTCAATTGTTAATACTTAAGAGAAAGAAAAGAGAAAATCCTATCAGTATCAATGACAATTTAGGATGCCAATACTACAAGGGTAAAATTATTTGGGTTTTTCATCCAAAGTTAAATATAACATTAAGAAAAGAAGCACTGCAACTCACACCAAAGTACTGACTGTATAATAATAGTTTTGATCTAAATTACTTAATATTAACACCTCCATTATATTGTGGATGGTTAGCTAGATATAAAATCAGATAGCTAGAATGATAGAAAGAAAGAAAGATGATAGATAGGTTGGTAGGTAGGTAGGTAGATAGATAGATAGATAGATAGATAGATAGATAGATAGATGATAGATAGAGCTATAGAGAAAGATAGATAAGAGTTAGAGATGATAGATGTTAGATAATAGAGAGAGATGATGGCGATAGAGAGAAAGAGATAGATGATATAGATAGATAGATAGATAGATAGATAGATAGATGGATAGATAGATAGATAGATATGATAGATGGATAGATGATAGATAGATAGATAGATAGATAGATAGATAGATAGATAGATAGATGGATAGATGATAGATAGATAGATAGATAGATGATAGAGCTATAGAGAAAGACAGAGCTAGAGATGATAGATGATAGAGAGATGATGATGATGATAGAGAGAGAGATGATGATAGAGAGAGAGAGATAAAGAGATAGATATAGATAAGAGATAGATATAGATAGATAGATAGATATAGCTATAGAGAAAGATAGATAGAGCTAGAGATGATATATGATAGAGAGAGATGATGATAGAGAGAGAGATATAAAGGGATAGATATAGATAAGAGACAGACAGACAGACAGACAGACAGATAGATAGTTGATGGATTGATATAGATAGATAGAGGATGGATAGATAGTAGATAGATAGATAGATGATGGATGGATGGATGGATGATAGATGGTAGATAGATAAATAGATATAGCTATCGAAAAAGATAGATAGAGCTAGAGATGATAGATGATAGAGAGAGAGAGATGATGATGATAGAGAGAGAGATAAAGGGATAGATATGGATAAAAGACAGATATAGATAGATAGATAGATAGATAGATAGATAGATAGATAGATAGATAGATAGATCAAGACCTGTCTCTATTGAACTGTAACTGTTAGCCCAATTAAAATCAAGAACAGAAGCAAGAAAAGATACAAACGGTAAACGAATACAGTCAAAGAATATAAAAAGGATATAGAAGAACAGATAACAAGGATACTGATAGGGATTTCAGCAGTTAAAAAAAATGCTTTAAACAGTAAGATAAGGGTGAATAAACAATTATTCCTTTTAAAGATCCATTCCTTAGAGGATCTATCTCTGCTAAATAAAACCGACAGGGCAATGCCTTTCCCTGATTAAATCCTGGGCCTTCTGAACGCAAGAAACCTTGATGGATTAGTGACCAAATCCAGAAGGAAGTCTGATTTGATTAAATTTAACAATAATTTAGGCAGAAGGAAAGTTTCCTCAGGATGCAAATCTGTGTAAAATAGTGTTTTTTTTTCAATCTCAGCCAGTTTAAGATGGGTAGACTACAACTTCCAGAATTCCCCAGCCAGCTGTGCTGGCTGAGGAATTCTGGGAGTTGTAGTCCACCCATCTTAAACTGTCCCAAGATTGTAAAACGCTGGTTTAAAAGGAAAATTTCTGCAATCTTGCAAACCTAGCTTGGTTTCTGGGCTTGGAGACAAATGGAACATCCCCAAGGGAAACACACTCACAGGTAGTCCTTGACTTACGACCATAGTGGAGCCCGAACATTACCGTCATAAATCGCTAGGAGAGCAAAGCAAAGGCCAATCGCGTCACTTACAAGGCGAAATGGAACCAGGCGTCGGACAGAATCGTCTGCAGGTCGGACGGCCGTAGCAAGAAAATGGCTACACTCTGCAGGCGGAAAGACACACAACAGAGTCAGTAAGGCACGTTAAAATGCACGCCAGCCCGTTCTGCAGGTCGTCCTCGACTTACAACCATCCGTTTAGAGGAGGAAGAGGAGGAAAAGAAAGAGGTGGAAGAGAAAGAGGAGAAGCAGGAAGAGGCAGAGGACTGTGGGGTCCTTGGTGTTCTCTGAGCTTTGGGATTTTCTTGCAAACATTTTATTAACCAACTAGGTAACATCATCAGTGCTAGATGGGAGGGGAGAAAGGAGGAGGAGGAGGAGGAAGAGAAAGAGGAGGAAGAAAAAGAGGAGCAGCAGAAAGAGGAAGAGAACCGTGGGGTACCCGACTAGGTAACATCATCAGTGTTTGAAGGGAGGGGCGGTTTGTGAAGAGGAGGAGGAGCAACTATAGTGATTCACTTAACAACTGTGGCAAGAAAGGTTGCAAAATAGGGAAAAACTCTCTTAACAACGAGCTTTGGGATTTGTGCTGGAGCTCATCTTCCAACACTAACCACATGGCACACCCTGGCATCCATCAAAAACATTTCGGAAAACGCAACTTCCGAGACCTGCAAGTGGGCATCGCACACCGCCCAGAGGCTACATACGAAGGTCAAATTATGCAGGGTAAAGATCATTTTGTTTAATTAAAAAAACAAAAATTATCAAGTCTTCTTTTTCCTTTTTAAAATCCAATTCAAATTTTTAAAGTGTTTAGTCTTTTAACCATATCTTCAGATTAGTTCTCTTAGTTCTGTTCCAAAATTAAATGTTACTCGGGTCTTTGTCTCTTTAAAGTTGTAGTTTTAAAATTTTTTCCAAAGCCCCTTTGTTACATAGCCGCTGTTTTAGGCTAGGGGTCTTCTAATTATTAATAATGCTCCAAACGTTGTTGCAAAGCCTGGGCTGTTGTCACTCACCCGGCTTCAAAGAGCTCCGTCTTTCTCCGCTTTCCTCCAGCACTTTTCTTGCCCGGTTGTCCCAGCTTTGTGGCAGCCGCCGTGGCTGCCGCCCCCCGCCGCCGACTCACAGAGGGTTCCCTCCAACCTCTAAGGAACTTGCATGTTCCTCTCGGTCGTCCGAGGCACCCCTCTTCTCCCCCCGTCCCTGCAAGACGGGTTGGGCCCGAAGACCCATCGGCGGCGGTTCGGCAGCCGGGGTTTTCACGGGACTCATCAGAGCCCGCTATTTCCCTGACTGTCTCGCCGCGACGTCACACCGGAAGTTCCGGTAAAGATTGTTTTGGAGGTGGGAGATACTTCCAATGTAATCTACTGGATCCCCTGCATGGAGTGCCCCTGGGACTATGCAGGGCAGATGGGGAGGAAGCTAACCAACAGATTGCAAGAACTCATCGGTAGCCTCACACTGCAATGTGAACAAGGACAGGCATTCAATTTTGCAGCTGTATTAAGATTGTTGGACGAGCAGGTACAAAAACAGCCAGAGAAGTGATTGAAGCCTGGGAAATAAGCCCTTTGTCGGTCAATAGGAGTGCTGATTTACCATCAGCCTAGCAAGTACTTACAAGGCAAAGGCTGGGCAGCACAAGGAAGTGACAGATAATGACTTAAAATTCAATTCAATTTCATATTCAATTTAATTCAATTTATATGCCGCCCCTCTCCGAAGACTCAGGGTGGCTCACAAAAGCCATCAACACACTCCCCAATCAACATCTAAAAACCCACTTACAACAGCCACTATCAATACCACACACACAGAACCACACACATGCTACTAAAGAGAAATTCCCTGAGGATGGGTGCAGGGTTGGGCTGCTGGGAGTTCGCAGAAACTCGGGAGAAACTCTAGCTAAACTTCTGTGCAGTTCGCAGAACCCACAAATCCCACTCCTGGCTGGCCCCGTCGACCCCATCCCGCCCCTCCCAGGAGTCCCCACACAGCCCGCTTTCGATGCAGGTAAGTGCAGGGCGCGCGCAGAGGCTCAGGGAGGGTGAAAAATGGGCCTACTGGAAGTTCGGGAAGGCCGGAAACGGGCCCGTTTCCTGCCTCCAGAGGGCCTCTGGTGCCTGGGGAGGTCGTTTTCGCCCTCCCGGAGGCTCAAGGAAAACCTCCGGAGCCCAGGGAGGGCAAAAACGCCTCGCGCCGTTGTGGTGCAGGAGGCGGACTAGGCCACGCCCACCATGGCCACGCTCACCCAGCTAAAATTTTTGAACCCCACCTCTGGGATGGGCTCCAGCACGAGTCCTAAATCTCGGAAGATAAAACTTTCGGTCCCGATGACTGACCCAGATTGGATCTTGCAACATTATTCTGGGACACGTAGATTCACTTTCATTCATGAGGAATATTCCTATCAGCGCTTACCTCTTTAATAGCAATAAACACGGCTCCCAAAATAACCATGGCTTGTCCTGCCAACTGCAACCAATTCAGGTCCCCGATCAGTGCCAGAGGGTATGGTGGAGGCTAGAGACCGGGGGGAAAAAAGAAAAAAAATAAGAATAGAAGTAGTCCTCATCTTATAACCATTCATTTAGTGACAGTCCAAAGTTACGACAACGCTGAAAATAGTGGCTTATGATAGGCCCTTGCACTTATGGCCATTCCAGCACCGACACCATCACGCGATCCAAATTTGGGCACTGGGCAACCACCATGGAGAGGCAGTCCTCGACGTACGACGGTTAACTTAGTGACCGCTCGAAACAGCACTGAAAAAAGCGACTTAGGACCGTTTTTCACCCTTACGACCGTTGCAGGATCCCCACGGTCACGTGACTTACATTCGGATGCTTGACAACTGACTCACATTTATGACGTGTTGCATAGTCCCCGAGTTACGTGATCCCCTTTTGCGACCTTCTAACAAGCCAAGTCCAATGGGCAAGCCAGATTCACTTCACAACCGTATTGCTAACTGAACGACCGCAGTGATTCACTTAACAACCGTGGCAAGAAAAGTTGTAAACTGGGGCAAACCTCGCTTAACAAATTTCTCTCTTAGCAACAGAAATGTTGGGCTCCATTGTGGGCGTAAGCCAAAAAGCTAATACAGACTTTGGTTGTGTAAACAGAGGCATAGAATCAAAATCAGGTGAAGTATTAGCACCGCTTTGTAAAGTCTTAGTAAGGCCACACCTGGAATATTTGCATCCAGTTTTGGTCCCCACATTATAAAAAAAAAAGATGTTGAGACTTTGGAAAAAGTGCAGAGAAGAGGATGATTAAAGGCCTGGAGACTAAAACATACGAAGAACGGTTGCAGGATTTGGGTTTGGCTAATCCAGGGGTCAGCAACCTGCGGCTCTGGAGCCGCATGTGGCTCTTTCACCCCTCTGCTGCGGCTCCCTGTCGCTCAAAATATGCGTCACAACCGCCAATCTGCGACACCCGCCTGGCACGCAATTTATTGAGCTTTTCAACCGCCGGTAGGCCAACCATAGAGAAATCCAAGAAAAGAAAAGTTTCAGAAGAAAACAGAACATTTAATTCCAAACAAAATTTGCTAGTTTTGTGGCTGCTCAAGAAACAGTCAGGCACGGGAAGAGTTTTGTGGCTCCCGGTGTTTTCTTTTCTGTGGGAAACGGGTCCAAATGGCTCTTTGAGTGTTTAAGATTGCAGACCTCTGGGCTAGTCTAAAGAAAGTAAGGACTCGGGGGGGGGGGACATGATAGTGTTATGGAATGAAAGACTGAAAAACATTCCTGGGTCAGCTAGATACAGTTTATTGCGCAGGTTCAGAGCCAGATTTGTACCTGAAATTCTGAACCCCGGAAAGCTCCGATACAACTGCTTATATATATTTCCAAGACAAAGGGTTTGGTGAGCACATGCATTTTTCCATCTATGGTTAACATACACTTGTTATATGATAATTGACACTTCCTAATTACTAACCCATTATTGTCTAGTTTATAAGATTATCTTTAGCTAGACAACCTTCCTTAGTTCTGTAATTACTAATACGGGAGATTTATTGCCGTCCTTAGGTAATAAGTAACTCTTTGTAACCTACATGTCCTTGTGTCTTTGACAGTGAGGCCACTCAGATGTTTTCCATATGGCTGTCCTTCCGTGACAGCTAGGCCTCATCAGAAGATATATTACCAATAATGGGATTTAGCTGATTTTTAATATAATCTCCAAACAAGCACTTTTCTCCCGTATAATAATGTGAATAGAGAGGGTCCTTTAGTGTTCATGTAACTGACCCTGTATGATTCCTACTTTATTCACATTAATAGCAGCATTCCAATATTTGAGGGACTGCCCCAAAGAAGAGGAGGGGGTCAACCTATTCTCCAAAGCACCTGAAGGAAGAACAAGACACAACGGATGGAAACTCATCAAGGAGAGAAGCAACCTGGAACTAAGGAGAAACTTCCTAACAGCGAGCACAATTAACCAGTGGAACAGACTGCCACCAGAAGTTGTGGATGCTTCATATCAATGGAGGTTTTTAAGAAGAGACTGGACAATCACTTCTCTGAAATGATATAGAGTCTCCTGCTTGAGCAGG
Organism: Pantherophis guttatus; assembly: GCF_029531705.1. Next base: position 740,449 of record NW_026844202.1, read on the forward strand.
GGGTTGGACTAGAAGACCTCCAAGGTCCCTTCCAGTTCTATTCTGATTCTGACTACCTGTATTTATAATCCTTGCCGCATCCCGGGATTACGTGATTTGCCATTTGCAGCTTTCCCACCTGGCTTCCGACCAGCAAAGTCAGTGGAGGAATCAGGATTCGCTTAACAACCCCGTGATTCAGTGGTGTAATCTGAACCAGTTTACTACCGGTTCGCTGGCTGCGCATGTGCGCCATGCGCCAAATGTGAGCTGCGCGCACACATGCGCAGTGCACACCAAAAGGAGGCTTTGGAAGGTATGTAGAACAGTGCGGGGGGGGTGATCAGCTGTGGCATGCGCGGGAACCTTTTAAAAAACTTTTTAAAAGCATTTTTTTACTACCGGTTTGGGCGAATAGGTAGTAAAAAATGCTTTAAAAAAGTTTTTAAAAGGCTCTGGAGATCGTGCGGCACAGCTGTGATCGTTGGAGTCTTTTTTTTACTTATTTAAAGCATTTTTTACTACCTATTTGCCCAAACCGGTAGTAAAAAAAATGCCTAAAACGTAAAAAAAAAGTTCCGACGATCAGCTGTGTGATGCGCGATCGTCGAAACTTTTTTTTTTCATTTTTTACTACCGGTTCGGGCAAACCAGCCCAAACCCGTTGCATTTCACCCCTGCCGTGATTCACTTAACAACGGCAGCCATTCACTCAGCAACCATGCCAGACAAGAGGTCGTCAAAGCAGGCGCAAGTCACTCAACAACCACCTCGCTTAGCCATGGGAATTCTGCCGTAAGTTCTTAAGGACTACCTATAAAAGAGAGTTATGAAAGATGTCCCAGAAGGGGATTGATTCAGTGGTGGTATTGAACCGGTTTGGTCCGGTTCTAGCGAAACGATAGTGGCAACCTGCGGATGGGCCTGTTGTGGCCCGTCAGCGGCCTGTGCAGTTAGTAGCTGATTCCGACAGCGAGGAGGCTGGTGTGGTGCTGCGCCAGCAGTCTGTGCAGCTGGCACCCGATTCGGACAATGAAGAGGCTGGAGAAGATGTAGTGCCAGAGGCGGAGATTCAGCCAGGGCCTTCAGAACCTCCAGAAGCTTCCATGGGTGAAGAGGAAGAAGAGGAGGAGCCTCTTCTCGATGCACGGGCGCGCAGAGCTGCCAAAAGGCAGGAGTGGCTCCTCAGGAGGAGGTCTCCTCGAGAGTAAGGCTTGGGGCTAATTGCCCACTCCCTTAGCCTATTTAAGGAGGAACGCTCACTGAAGCAATTTGCAGGGAACAACTTCGTTCATATTCTTCCGCGTCTTGATTTCAGGAAACGTTTGATTCGGCTCTTGTTTCTCTCTTATCAGTTTTCCTGCAAATTGCTTCTGGGCATTCTGCCAACCACAGTAAGTTTATGGTTATCTGAAAGACTGTGCCTCAGAACTGAGTTATTATTCTTTCAATTCTTGTCGGCTGTTAACGAAGTTAAATTAACAGCCCTTGTTTAGAAAAGACTGTGTCAGACTGCGGTGCTATCTCAAAATTAAATGAATTTCCAAACTGCCAATCTTTAAGGAAATCTTTCTTTAATTGAGCTCAGCCACCGGATCATGACTCCGCGTGGACAAGACTGACCTTTTGCCTCCCAATCCCTCCCTTTCCGATCCCCAAATCTCTGCTTCTCATTGGCTGTCTTCCAAGTCATTCTTCAGACTTCTTTTCCTCGTCATTTCCCAGGAATGTGCCCCCTCCCCTCATTTCCACGACAACCGGGCTTCAAAGGGATTTGGCAGGCAAAAGTTTCAGAGTTTATCTCTCGCTCTCCTCTGCTCTCTCTCTATGCCAGCGTTGAAACGCTGACAGACTGATTTATTGTACTTGTGTTCGAACAAAACTACTAAGAAAGCTCATTAGTAGTCTTTAATTAGTAAATTAAGGTTTGTATGGACTTCGTGTGTGCTGCGTTCTTTGGGGTCCGTAGCTGGGGCAGAACAGGGCCTGCCTACCTGCCCCAGTGCTATGCCATCCTATTTAACCACGTTTTCTAAGCATTTTCGGTGCGCGGTGAACCGTTGGTAGACTTATATGAAACCCACCTCTAGATCCAGCCTACCCAGAATAAAAAGGATGGAAGGCCTACCTGCTTCGTGTGAGGCCTGTAGTAGGAGATCAACGTCAAAATGAGGTTGTAGACGAAGTAGAGGCAACAGGAAAGGAAGAAGACGTGTCGTGCGAATCTTTTCCACTTCATCCGGAGTAAGGAATGAAGCGGTTCCAGAGCCAGCATTTCGTGACGTTTCTGCTTTAGTGGGGGAAAACAAAAAAACCAGATTAAAAGGAAGAGAAAGAGCATCTCTTCAGGTTAATCCAAGCAAAATACCCTGTTTCCCCTAAAATAAGACATCCCCTGAAAATAAGCCCTCCCCGTTAAACACATGAGCAGCCGCTGATCCCCGCCATTTCCTCCGGTTTCCTCCATGCGCCCCAAAATAATTTTAATTACTTATTTATTTTATTGGATTTATATACTGCCTTTCTCCCGAAGGACTCAGGGCGGTGAACAGCCACAGAATAAAACACATAAATACAAAAATTTAAAATAGAATTAAAAACGAATTAAATAATTTGGCTGAAACAAATTTAAAATACCCAATAATTTAAAAACAAATTAAAATTTACATTTAAAAAGGGGAGAAGATTTAGGCCAGGCCAGCTTGATGAAATAAGAGAGTCTTGAGCGCGCGACGGAAGGTGCACAGATCCGAGATCCTCCGTATCTCCGGGGGGAGCTCGTTCCAGATCGTAGGTGCCCCCACAGAGAAGGCTCTCCCCCTAGGGGCCGCCAGTCGACATTGTTTGGCTGACGGCACCCGGAGGAGCCCCTCTCTATGGGAGCGTACTGGCCGGTGGGAGGCTATTGGTGGTAGCAGGCGGTCCCGTAGATAACCAGGCCCTAAGCCATGGAGTGCTTTAAAGGTGATAACCAAAACCTTGAAGCGCACCCGGAAGACCACCGGGAGCCAGTGCAGGTCGCGCAGGAGAGGTGTTACATGGGAACTCCACGTCGCTCCCATAACCACCCGCGCGGCCGCACTCTGCGCCAGTTGGAGCCTCTGAGTGTACCTCTACCCCATGTAGAGAGTGTTACAATAGTCCAGACAATAGTACAATACTCCAAATAATAAGACCTCCCTGAAAATAAGGCCAAGTGCTTATTTTGGGGTTCAAAAAAATATAAGACGGGGTCTTATTTTTGGGGAAACATGGTAATAGGTTAATTAAGCTAGGCTCAATTAATCCATCAATACAGCTAGTCCTCAGCTTACAGTAGTGGCCAAAATTGTGGAAACCTTTTGGGAAAAGTATTTTCTAAAACTAGCTAATAACACCCCCCTTTTTTTGAGTAGTACCATAAAATTATATGTCAATGGAAAAATAACTGAATCAAGAATGTAATGCAATAGCTTTTAGGAAGGATTTGCTATTAGAATAGCAGTTACAGTATAAAGAAGAAAAGTGAAACATGTAGAAAAAACGAGGATCTGCAAAAATTATCACCATAGAAAAAAAAACGAGATATACAAAAATTATTCCCATGTCAGTTAATCCTTAGTTGGGTAACCTTTAGCATGAATGACAGCCTTACAACGTCTTCCCATGGAGTGAACCAAGTCTTTGAGTTCTGCAGCTGTTCTAATGTGAAACCGAGATTGAAGGATGGCTTCTATTAACTGGGTTTTATTGCTGGGTCGCTTCTGACTAACCAGTTTCTTTAGTCGGTGTTAACCTCAAAAATACAACTTTTCCCAAAAGGCTTCCACAATTTTGGCCATGGCTGTACAATAGTTCATTTAGTGGCCATTCAAAGTTACAACGGCACTGAAAAAGGTGACTTGGGACCATTTTTCACACTTACGACCGTCGTAGCATCCCCATGCTCACGTGATTTACATTCGGATGCTTGGCAACTGACTCACAGTTATGACGGTGGTGGCGTCCCCGGGTTACGTGATCCCCTTTTGCGACCTTCTGATGAGCGAAGTCAAGGGGGAAACCCCGATTCGCTTAACAACCGTATTACAAACTGAACAAGTGCAGTGATATTCCGTTAACCACCACGGCAAGAAAGGTTGCAAAATGAGCCAAAACGCACTTCACAATTCTTGCTTAACAACCGTGACACTAATTTAACGACGGCAGCAATTCACTGAACAAATGTGGTAAGTCGTAAAACAGGGCAAAACTCATTTAGCCTACTCCAGGGGAAGGATACTGCAAAATCCCCATTCCCTCCCACTCCAAGGGAAGGATACTGCAAAATCCCCATTCCCTCCCTCTCCAGGGGAAGGATACTGCAAAATCCCCATTCCCACCCCACTCCTGGGAGAAGGATACTGCAAAATCCCCATTCCCACCCCACTCCTGGGGGAAGGATACTGCAAAATCCCCATTCCCTCCCCACTCCAGGGGGAAGGATACTGCAAAATCCCCATTCCCTGCCACTCCAGGGGAAGGATACTGCAAAATTCCCATTCCCTCCCCACTCCAGGGGAAGGATACTGCAAAATCCCCATTCCCTCCCCACTCCTGGGGAAAGGATACTGCAAAATCCCCATTCCCATTCCACTCCTGGGGGAAGGATACTGCAAAATCCCCATTCCCTCCCCACTCCAGGGGAAGGATATTGCAAAATCCCCATTCCCACCCCACTCTGGGGCCAGCTAGAGATGGTATTTGCCGGTTCTCTGAACTACTCAAAATTTCCGCTCCTGGTTCTCCAGAACCTGTCAGAACCTGCTGGATTTCACCCCTGCTCCCTTCTGATGCTCCTGGGACGTTTCCAAGATTTTTGGAAACCTGCAAGAAAGTATGGTTGTTTTGATTCTGTCCCCACTACCAGCTGGACCAAAAGCCACGACATTTTTTTTTTAAGAGGTCTTCTCCCCAGGAATAAAACTGTCAAGCCACGATTGAATTGGATGAACGCGGCATAAATATATATATAACTTTTGGCATTTGTATTCAGGAAACTCAGTTCAAGATAGCGACGAGGCAGGACGGGTGGAAAGGAGGGAGACCAGGTCAGGAAACAGACCCACCAAAATAAAAATAAATAAATAAATAAAACCAATTAATCCTTAATTTACAACAGTTTTTTTCAGTGACCGTCAGAAGTTGCAACAGCCCTGGAAAAAGTGACTGATGGCTGTTTTCACACTTATGGCCATTGCAGCATTCCCCCATGGTCACGTGATCAAAATTCAGACTCTCGGAAACTGACTCATATTTATGACGGTCGCAGTGTCCCGGGTTTATGCGATTCCCCGTTGGCGACCTTCTGACAAGTAAAGTCAATGGGGAAGTCTGATTCGCTTAACAACCCTGTTCCTAACTTAACAACTGCAGTGATTCACTTAACAACAGTGGCAACAAAGGTTGTAAAATGGGGCACACTCACTTAACAAATTTCTCACTCAGCGAGCCATATTCACTTAACGGCCTAACACCTGCAGGGATTCGCTTAACAACCCTGGCAAAAAGGTTGTAAAATTGTGTGGATCACGTGGGAGCAATGGAAATGTTGAGCTCCATGTTGGTCGTAAATCGAGGACTACCTGTAAATCCCTTGATTAAAGGCAGCTGGCTGCAGCCTGATTTAATAGTTCCCTTTGTTCCTGAGCCATGTTCCCTTTACTGGAAACAAGATCAGATCTCCAGCTCTTGTGTGATATTTCTCTGGTTTCCATTTGTGAAATGCTGACATTTGGACCGGCTAGGAACCCTGACCAGGATCTCAGAACTTGGGACTGGTTTTTGATTATTCTTCCATGTGCATCTATTAAACATATAGCCATTTATTGTAAGCCTCTTTCAGACAACCTTAACATAAAATGTTAAAGCTTAACATAACATTTTTTAAAAAACATTTTTAACTGGTTTGTCATTTTAAATTGGGGCCAAATTAATATATATCCTTTTAATTGTTTTTAATGTTTGTATTGTATGTTTTTAGCTGGCTGTGCACCGCCCTGAGTCCCTCGGGAGAAGGTGCGGTATATAAATTCGAAATTAAAAAAACAAACAAACTATTTTGCATTCGTTGTCTGTGGCAATTTCCCAATTCTGGGAGGTGAAGTGATTTTGTGATTTTTAATTTTGGGGCCAAATTTATATATATTTTAATTGTTTTTTAATATTTGTATTTCATGTTCTTAATTCTGGCTGTACACCGCCCTGAGTCCTCAGGGAGAAGGGTGGTATATAAATTGGAAATAAAATAAAAAAATAAAATAAAAGTCCACACATTTGAAATTTGCTAAGGTTGAGAAACATTGGCTCAGGCTTTTAATAGCGGTATGCCTGAAATTCAATCCTAAATACCTCCCGCAAACGAGAAAATGTACCAAACAGGAGCATGAGAAAGTTTGAAATGTGTTGTATCAATCCTTATCGCCACTAATGAAAAGAGAGAGAGAGAAAAAGTGTGTGTGTGTGAGAGAGAGAGACAGACAGACACAGAGAAAAAGAGAGAGTGAGAGAAAGAAAGAGAGAGAGACAGAGAGAGAGAGAGAGACCTTGAAAAATGGAAGCACAGTTGCTTTGAAAACACTCTGACCCAAGGACTTACCCCGATATTTGTATTATAGACAATGATATCCAGTAGTGAGTTTTCACAAGTGGTGTCCAATTCTGTGAGGTCATAAAGGGAGGACTGGACGGGGCCATAAGCCCAATCGGTGAACTTCCTGGAAAGGCTGCGGATGGGTTTCTCTTTGATTTCTCTGCTGAGAATGTACTTCAGAATCTAAAATGATCCAAGTCAAGAAGAGAACAAGTTAAGAGTCCAAACTCTGATTTTATGGAACGGTTTGCCCACCGGGCTGTTGGGGCTCCGTTACCTGAGCCTGTGTCATCGGCAGGAGAGGACTCCGAGAGTGAAGGAGAGGAGTTGGCAAGGCCTTCCTCTCCAGGACCCTCCTCTCTGGCAATGCCTTTGGTGCCCGCCGAAGGGCAAGAGATAGGGCCGGGGCCAAGCACGTCCACGCAGCCACAGGTGGACAGTGATGAGGGTAATGAGTCTTGGATGGATCCTCGGCAGCGTCGCAGAGATAAGCGCGCACAACAGAAGAAGAGGCGTGCCAGAGATTAAGCTGAGTCACTGGACCACACCCCACAGGGTATAAAAGGGGGGTGAGGTGGCCATTCAGACTCTGTGACGGACAAAACTAACTACTATCGAGTCACATTGCATCTTTGGAAACAACATTATCTCCCTTGGATTTATTTTATGAACTTGACAATTCGTGAACTGTGTGTATTTTGTTTATGAGTAAAGTTCTTGGCAAGCAGCTACTGAGTTGCTGCCAAGCTTCTTATCGGAAGAATTGGTTGTCTGCCAGTTTATTTAACCCCCGGCTGTCTGTTTGTGTGCGTGTGTGAGACGGGGACCGAACACGGGTTTAGGACAGCCGCCAACCTCCTCTCCTTCCACCGTGAACTCAAGATGTGGCTCTTTTATCAAATGGGCTGATCCGTTGGGGGATTTTACATTGAAATAATTTTAATAAATTTTAATTGGATTTTAATTTTTATGTAATTTTCAAATTGTTGAATGTTTTCTTTGTAAGCCGCCCTGAGTCCTTCAGGAGAAGGGCGGCATATAAATTACATAAATAAATTAATGAATAAATAAACTCCCAGAATTCCCCAGCTAGCCTTGTACGCAGACTAATAGTCAAAATCCAGTCCAGAGTTCCAAGATCCAGATCAGAGTTGTCAGTCACTCCCAAAATCAGAATTTCATAAGCAGAATCCTTGCTGGCTGGGGAATTCTGGGGGTTGAAGTCCATATAGCTTAAAGTTGCTGAGGTTAATAAACACAGTTTTAGGGTCACACGTAGGCACTGAGAAAAGTAAAATGGGGATTCCTGCTCAAATATTTCATCCCCCTTCTCTGAAGAAAACAGAGATTCAGGTTAAGGGCAGGGTGTTCCCATGGAAAGGGTCAAAAAAGTCAAGATGGAGTCACGATGATGCAAGGAAAGCTCTGGAAAGCATCTTGATTTTTTTAATATATCTCCTTCTTCCTGGGCAAGAAGCAACAGAGTTAGTCTTCAACTTAGATCCATTCATTTAGCAACATTTCAAAGTTATAACAGAATGGGAAAAAAATGACCAGTCCTCACACTTACAACTGACATAGCACCTCCGTGGTCATGTGATCAAAATTTTGACACTTGGCAACCAGTATGTATTTACATCCCTGATTTTATGACCTTTTTGCCACGGTTCTTAAGCAAATCACTGCAGTTGTGTAGAAAATCTCACAGTCGCTAAGTGAATCCAGCCACCTGGGAAGGTCACAAATGGTGATCATATGACCCCGGGATGCTGCCACCATCGTGTGAACCGGTTGCCAAGTGCCCGAATTCTGATCACACAACCACGGGGATGCTGCAACCGTCATAAGTGTGAGGACTGGTTGTAAGTCACATTTTTTCACTGATGATGTAACTTCAAAAAGTTGTAAGTTGAGGACTACTTGTATGTACAGGTAGCGGAGCCCAAAATTTATGTTGCTATGTGAAACATTTGTTAAGAGAGTTTTGCCCCATTTTAAGACTTTTCTGACCACAGTTGCTAAGTGAATCATTGCATTTGTTAAATTAGTAACCTGGTTGTTAAGTGAATCTGGATTCCCCCTTGACTTTACTTGTCAGAAGGTCGCAAAAGGGGATCACGTGACCCCGGGACACTGCAACCGTCATAAATGTGCGTCGGTTCCCAACAGTTCATTTAGTGACCCTGGGGATGCTGCAATGGTCATAAGTGTGAAAAATTGTCATAAATTGCTAAGTGTGTCGCTACAGTTGATAAGTTAGTAACCTGGTTGTTAAGCGAATCTGGGTTCCCCGTTGAGTTTTCTTGTCAGAAGGTCAAAAAAAGGGGATCCCATTGATTTATTTATTTTTATTTTATTAAATTGGGACACAGCAACCGTCATAAGTATGAGTCAGTTGCCAAGCACCTGAATTGTGACGACATGACCATGGGGGTGCTGCAAAGGTCGTAACTATGAAAAGTGGCCATAAGTCGCTTTTTTTCAGTTCCGTTGTAACTTTGAATGGTCACTAAATGAACTGTTTTAAGTCAAGGATTACCCATAGATAGGTCTACCTCAGTGGTGGGTTTCTGATATTGTTACCCCTGGTTTGCCGTATGCGCACTCACTTCACACACACACACACACACACACATACACACACACACACTTTCCACACATGTGCTTTGCTCGCGCACGTGCCTTCCGTGCGGGCGCTGGCCTCAAAAGTGTGGCTAAATAGGACGGCATAGCGCCGGGGCAAGTGGGTGGGCCCACCTGCGATCTCCGCAACCAGTTCAGGCGAACCGGGGCGAACCGGCTGCATACCACCTCCGGCCTACCTCTAACTTCCCCGTTTTGGCTGCTAGCTGCAGAGGCGTTAAACCATCTTTATTCTTCATCATCTCCAAATCCCGGCTTCTGCTTTTCAAGAGGATGGCGTCGTACATCCGCCGGATAAAGTCATTTTGGGTCTTAAAGTCTTCCGCCACGGTCACCAAGGCGTGGAGGATGTTGTTCCCTCGCGCATCCTGAGACTTGATGTCCGTCTTGCTGTTCTCCATCAAGAGATGGACGATGTCCGGCTGGTTGGTGCAGGCCGCTAACGCCAGGGGGGTCTCGCCTGCAAAGAGGGTGCCAAGTGGTGGGGTTTGAGAGTCAGTCTTTACTATGTGGGGCCTTTAGCTGAGGGGCTAAAGTCTTGCTAATTCCGTCTTGCTTTATTATTTTTTATAGTTTTCAAAAAAAAAATTCTTCACATTCATGAAAGCTCGGGAAAGTTTCAAAGATCTCACAAGGTTCGAAGAAACATGAATGCAAGCAAAGTTTAATGAAAATAAAATGGATTGTTTCTTTAAGAGATGAGATAGATAGATAGATAGATAGATAGATAGATAGATAGATAGATAGATAGATAGATAGGTGATAGAGAGATGATAGAGAGAGAGAGATAGGGATAGATAGATAGATAGATAGATAGATAGATAGATAGGTAGATGATAGATAGATAGATGATAGATAGGTGATAGATAGATATGATAGAGAGAGAGAGATAGGGATAGATAGATGATAGATAGATAGATAGATAGATAGATAGATAGATGATAGATAGATAGATAGATGATAGATAGGTGATAGAGAGATGATAGAGAGAGAGAGATAGGGATAGATAGATAGATAGATAGATAGATAGATAGATAGATAGATAGATAGATAGATAGATAGATGATAGATAGATAGATAGATAGATAGATAGATAGATAGATGGGATAGATAGATAGATGGATGGATAGAATAGATAGAAGATAAATAGATAGATAGATAGATAGATAGATAGATAGATAGATAGATAGATAGATAGATAGATGATAGATACGATAGATAGATGAAAGATGATAGATGATAGATAGGTGATAGAGAGATGATAGAGAGAGAGAGATAGGGATAGATAGATAGATAGATAGATAGATAGATAGATGATAGATAGATAGATAGATAGATAGATAGATAGATAGATAGATGATAGATAGGTGATAGAGAGATGATAGAGAGAGAGAGATAGGGATAGATAGATAGATAGATAGATAGATAGATAGATAGATGATAGTGATAGAGAGATGATAGAGAGAGAGAGATAGGGATAGATAGATAGATAGATAGATAGATAGATAGATAGATAGATAGATAGATGATAGATAGATAGATAGATAGATAGATAGATAGATAGATAGATAGATGGATGGATAGAATAGATAGAAGATAAATAGATAGATAGATAGATAGATAGATAGATAGATAGATAGATAGATAGATGATAGATATGATAGATAGATGATAGATAGATGATAGATATAGATAGATGATAGATAGATATGATAGAGAGATAGAGAGATAGATAGGGATAGATAGATAGATAGATAGAGATAGATAGATAGATGGATGGATGGATGGATGATAGGTAGGTAGGTAGGTAGATAGATAGATAGATAGATAGATAGATAGATAGATAGATAGATAGATGGATGGATGGATGGAATAGATAGAAGATAGATAGATAGATGATAGATAGATGATAGATGATAGATGGATGGATGGATGGATGGATGGATAGATAGATGGATGGATGATAGGTAGATAGATAGATGATAGATATAGATAGATAGATGATAGATAGATATGATAAGAGAGAGAGAGGGATAGATAGAGAGAGAGAGAGGGATAGATAGATAGATGATAAATGGATAGATGGATGGATGGATGGATGAATAGATAGATGGATGGATGATAGATAGATAGATAGGCACACACACAGAGAGAAAGGGGGGATGGAGGGAGGTAAAGATGGATAGGCAGATAGATAGAAATACAGAGAAAGAACAAGAGAGATAGAAATAGACAGAGACAAATAGGAGATAGGTAAGGATGGATATATAGACAGAGAAGCAGAAGGACAGAGAGACAGAGATAATGATGGGTGGATGGATTTCTAGATAGGAGTTAGATAAGATAGAAAGAGAATACAAGAAAGAAAGAGAGAAAGAAAAAAGAAAAAAGAGGGAGAGAGAGAAAAAGTAATGGATAGAGAGAGAGAGAGATAATAGATAAATAGATAAATAGACAGACAGACAGAATTTGGAATGCAACAGACATTGTCAGACCATAGCTTGAGAGCAGTTTGAAAAATGATGTGGTAATTTGCCTTAAGAAAAAGTTTGGGAGCTTCTGCATGGTATCCGAATACACAATTATTTTTCTGTCAAGCAGGGAATAAAATAATTATGAAGCCAACAAACACACATTTATTTCACGAGACGGAAGAGCTAAGATTGATCAGCGACTGCTAAAATAATATTTTCTTTGTCACGTTTCATTTGAACCCCGCCTTGATAAATAACATAAACTATCATGATTAAATCTTGATTTATTATTCGAGATGTTATTATTATGCATTTCTCAAGGCGTGGAACAAACTCAGGAAAGAGAACATACGGATTGGAATTCGGTACAAGTCCCATCCCAGGAAACAAATCTTAACATGAAAGGGAGATGGGCGGTTAAGAAACATGAAATATAAACAAACCCCCCCCCCCAAAAAACAAAAACATCATGACTTTTAAAATCACACACTGGAGTTAGGACCCACAAAAAAATAAAAGAAGTCCTAAAGTCAGATCAGGCACAAGCTGACCTGTTTTACGACTATCACAATTTAGGATAATTGTTAGGCTAAATTGCGATCGCATCATGTCAAGGATGCAATTCTTGGCCATTGCTGTCCGGATGCTGCCATATTATTATATTATTTGTATTATTTATTTGTATCCTGCCTTTATTATTTTTACAAATAACTCGGGGCGGCAAACATATCCAACACACCTCCCCACAACAACAACCTTGTGAGGTGGGCTGAGAGAAAGGAACTGGTTCAAAGTCACCCAGCTGGCTTCCATGGCTAAGGTGGGACTAGAACTCACAGTCTCCTGGTGATTGGCCCAAAATCACCCTACCAGCTTTCTTGCCCAAGACAGAACTAGAACTCCCAGTCTCCTGGCGATGGGCCAAAGTCATCCAGCCAGCTTTCAGGCCTAAGGCAGGACTAGAACTCACCTTCTCCTGGTGATTGGTCCAAAGTCACCCAGCTGGCTTTCAGGCCTAAGGCAGGACTAGAACTCACAGTCTCCTGGTGATTGATCCAAAGTCAGCCAGGTGGTTTTCATGCCTAAGGCAGGCCTAGAACTCACCTTCTCCTGGTGATTGGCTCAAAGTCACCCAGCTGGCTTTCATGCCTAAGGCAGGCCTAGAACTCACCTTCTCCTGGTGATTGGTCCAAAGTCACCCAGCTGGCTTTCAGGCCTAAGGCAGGACTAGAACTCACAGACTCCTGGTAATTGATCCAAAGTCAGTCAGGTGGTTTTCATGCCTAAAGCAGGACTAGAACTCACCATCTCCTGGTGATTGGCCCAAAGTCACCCAGCCGGCTTTAAGGCCTAAAATGGGACTAGAACTCACTGTCTCCTAGGGGTTGATGCCTTAACCCCGAGACCAAGCTTGTTATCCCGAAACCTCGCAAATTGGGACACGGGAGGAACATATATGTTTGCTGACCACCCTGGCTTGACCTGTTGAACAGCTCCTTTCCACCATACCTCAGTTTCGGTCAGACCCTTACCAAAATAAAATCCTTCGTGTTTGCGTTTGGGATTAAAGAACACGCCTTGGGCATGGGCGTTGACGTCTGCGCCTTTCTCAATCAGGGTCTGAGTGATGTCATACTGACGTCTCTCGATGGCAATATTTAGAGCGGTCTGTCCTGGGATGGAGAAACAAACAATCATCACCTTTGTGTGCAAGTTTCCATATTAAAAAAATAAATAAAAAATAATAATTCAAACCGGTGTTTCTCAACCTTGGGCCTTTAACATCGGTGGACCTCAACTCCCAGAATTCCCCAGCCAGCTTGATTTAAGTTGGTGGACTTCAATTCCCAGAATTCTCCAGCCAGCTTGCTTTAAGATGGGTGGATTTCCACTCCCAGAATCCCCCAGCCAGCTTGCTTTAAGATGGGTAGAGTTCCACTCCCAGAATCCCCCAGCCAGCCATGATTTAAGAGGGGTGGATTTCCACTCCCAGAATTCCCCAGCCAGCTTGCTTTAAGACGGGTGGACTTCCACTCCCAGAATCCCCCAGCCAGCTTGCTTTAAGATGGGTAGAGTTCCACTCCCAGAATCCCCCAGTCAGCCATGATTTAAGATGGGTGGACTTCCACTCCCAGAATTCCCCAGCCAACATGCTTTAAGAGGGGTGGACTTCCACTCCCAGAATCCCCCAGCCAGCTTGCTTTAAGATGGGTAGAGTTCCACTCCCAGAATCCCCCAGCCAGCCATGATTTAAGAGGGGTGGATTTCCACTCCCAGAATTCCCCAGCCAACATGCTTTAAGATGAGTGGACTTCCACTCCCAGAATTCCCCAGCCAGCTTGCTTTAAGAGGGGTGGACTTCCACTCCCAGAATCCCCCAGCCAACATGCTTTAAGAGGGGTGGATTTCCACTCCCAGAATCCCCCAGCCAACATGCTTTAAGAGGGGTGGACTTCCACTCCCAGAATTCCCCAAGCCAGCATGCTTTAAGATGGGTGGACTCCAACTCCCAGAATTCCTCAGCCAACATGCTTTAAGATGGGTGGAGTTCCACTCCCAGAATTCCCCAGCCAGCCATGATTTAAGAGGGGTGGACTTCCACTCCCAGAATTCCCCAGCCAACATGCTTTAAGAGGGGTGGATTTCCACTCCCAGAATCCCCCAGCCAACATGCTTTAAGAGGGGTGGATTTCCACTCCCAGAATCCCCCAGCCAGCCATGATTTAAGAGGGGTGGATTTCCACTCCCAGAATTCCCCAGCCAACATGCTTTAAGAGGGGTAGAGTTCCACTCCCAGAATCCCCCAGCCAGCCTGCTTTAAGAGGGGTGGATTTCCACTCCCAGAATCCCCCAGCCAACATGCTTTAAGAGGGGTGGATTTCCACTCCCAGAATCCCCCAGCCAGCCATGATTTAAGAGGGGTGGATTTCCACTCCCAGAATCCCCCAGCCAGCCATGATTTAAGAGGGGTGGATTTCCACTCCCAGAATCCCCCAGCCAACATGCTTTAAGATGGGTAGAGTTCCACTCCCAGAATCCCCCAGCCAGCTTGCTTTAAGAGGGGTGGACTTCCACTCCCAGAATCCCCCAGCCAGCATGCTTTAAGATGGGTAGAGTTCCACTCCCAGAATCCCCCAGCCAACATGCTTTAAGAGGGGTGGACTTCCACTCCCAGAATCCCCCAGCCAGCCATGATTTAAGAGGGGTGGATTTCCACTCCCAGAATTCCCCAGCCAACATGCTTTAAGAGGGGTAGAGTTCCACTCCCAGAATCCCCCAGCCAGCCTGCTTTAAGAGGGGTGGATTTCCACTCCCAGAATCCCCCAGCCAACATGCTTTAAGAGGGGTGGATTTCCACTCCCAGAATCCCCCAGCCAGCCATGATTTAAGAGGGGTGGATTTCCACTCCCAGAATCCCCCAGCCAGCCATGATTTAAGAGGGGTGGATTTCCACTCCCAGAATCCCCCAGCCAACATGCTTTAAGATGGGTAGAGTTCCACTCCCAGAATCCCCCAGCCAGCTTGCTTTAAGAGGGGTGGACTTCCACTCCCAGAATCCCCCAGCCAACATGCTTTAAGAGGGGTGGATTTCCACTCCCAGAATTCCCCAGCCAGCCATGATTTAAGAGGGGTGGATTTCCACTCCCAGAATCCCCCAGCCAGCCTGCTTTAAGAGGGGTGGATTTCCACTCCCAGAATCCCCCAGCCAACATGCTTTAAGAGGGGTGGATTTCCACTCCCAGAATCCCCCAGCCAACATGCTTTAAGAGGGGTGGATTTCCACTCCCAGAATCCCCCAGCCAGCCATGATTTAAGAGGGGTGGATTTCCACTCCCAGAATCCCCCAGCCAACATGCTTTAAGATGGGTAGAGTTCCACTCCCAGAATCCCCCAGCCAGCTTGCTTTAAGAGGGGTGGACTTCCACTCCCAGAATCCCCCAGCCAGCATGCTTTAAGATGGGTAGAGTTCCACTCCCAGAATCCCCCAGCCAACATGCTTTAAGAGGGGTGGACTTCCACTCCCAGAATCCCCCAGCCAACATGCTTTAAGAGGGGTGGACTTCCACTCCCAGAATCCCCCAGCCAACATGCTTTAAGAGGGGTGGATTTCCACTCCCAGAATCCCCCAGCCAACATGCTTTAAGAGGGGTGGATTTCCACTCCCAGAATCCCCCAGCCAGCCATGATTTAAGAGGGGTGGATTTCCACTCCCAGAATTCCCCAGCCAACATGCTTTAAGAGGGGTGGACTTCCACTCCCAGAATCCCCCAGCCAACATGCTTTAAGAGGGGTGGACTTCCACTCCCAGAATCCCCCAGCCAACATGCTTTAAGAGGGGTGGATTTCCACTCCCAGAATCCCCCAGCCAACATGCTTTAAGAGGGGTGGACTTCCACTCCCAGAATTCCCCAAGCCAGCATGCTTTAAGATGGGTGGACTCCAACTCCCAGAATTCCTCAGCCAACATGCTTTAAGATGGGTGGACTTCCACTCCCAGAATTCCCCAGCCAGCCATGATTTAAGAGGGGTGGACTTCCACTCCCAGAATTCCCCAGCCAACATGCTTTAAGAGGGGTGGATTTCCACTCCCAGAATCCCCCAGCCAACATGCTTTAAGAGGGGTGGATTTCCACTCCCAGAATCCCCCAGCCAGCATGCTTTAAGATGGGTAGAGTTCCACTCCCAGAATCCCCCAGCCAGCTTGCTTTAAGAGGGGTGGACTTCCACTCCCAGAATCCCCCAGCCAGCATGCTTTAAGATGGGTAGAGTTCCACTCCCAGAATCCCCCAGCCAACATGCTTTAAGAGGGGTGGACTTCCACTCCCAGAATCCCCCAGCCAACATGCTTTAAGAGGGGTGGACTTCCACTCCCAGAATCCCCCAGCCAACATGCTTTAAGAGGGGTGGACTTCCACTCCCAGAATCCCCCAGCCAGCATGCTTTAAGATGGGTAGAGTTCCACTCCCAGAATTCCCCAGCCAGCCATGATTTAAGAGGGGTGGATTTCCACTCCCAGAATTCCCCAGCCAGCTTGCTTTAAGATGGGTAGAGTTCCACTCCCAGAATCCCCCAGCCAGCATGCTTTAAGATGGGTAGAGTTCCACTCCCAGAATTCCCCAGCCAACATGCTTTAAGAGGGGTGGATTTCCACTCCCAGAATTCCCCAGCCAACATGCTTTAAGATGGGTGGACTTCCACTCCCAGAATTCTCCAGCCAGCTTGCTTTAAGATGGGTAGAGTTCCACTCCCAGAATTCCCCAGCCAACATGCTTTAAGAGGGGTGGATTTCCACTCCCAGAATTCCCCAGCCAACATGCTTTAAGAGGGGTGGACTTCCACTCCCAGAATTCTCCAGCCAGCTTGCTTTAAGATGGGTGGACTTCCACTCCCAGAATCCCCCAGCCAGCATGCTTTAAGAGGGGTGGATTTCCACTCCCAGAATTCCCCAGCCAACATGCTTTAAGAGGGGTGGACTTCCACTCCCAGAATCCCCCAGCCAGCATGCTTTAAGATGGGTAGAGTTCCACTCCCAGAATTCCCCAGCCAGCCATGATTTAAGATGGGTAGAGTTCCACTCCCAGAATCCCCCAGCCAGCATGCTTTAAGAGGGGTGGACTTCCACTCCCAGAATCCCCCAGCCAGCATGCTTTAAGATGGGTGGACTTCCACTCCCAGAATTCTCCAGCCAGCTTGCTTTAAGATGGGTAGAGTTCCACTCCCAGAATTCCCCAGCCAGCCATGATTTAAGAGGGGTGGATTTCCACTCCCAGAATCCCCCAGCCAGCATGCTTTAAGATGGGTGGACTTCCACTCCCAGAATTCTCCAGCCAGCTTGCTTTAAGAGGGGTGGATTTCCACTCCCAGAATTCCCCAGCCAACATGCTTTAAGAGGGGTGGACTTCCACTCCCAGAATTCCCTAGCCAGCTTGCTTTAAGATGGGTGGACTTCCACTCCCAGAATCCCCCAGCCAGCCTGCTTTAAGAGGGGTGGATTTCCACTCCCAGAATTCCCCAGCCAACATGCTTTAAGAGGGGTGGACTTCCACTCCCAGAATCCCCCAGCCAGCATGCTTTAAGATGGGTAGAGTTCCACTCCCAGAATTCCCCAGCCAGCCATGATTTAAGAGGGGTGGACTTCCATTCCCAGAATTCCCCAGCCAACATGCTTTAAGAGGGGTGGACTTCCACTCCCAGAATCCCCCAGCCAACATGCTTTAAGAGGGGTGGATTTCCACTCCCAGAATCCCCCAGCCAGCTTGCTTTAAGATGGGTGGACTTCCACTCCCAGAATCCCCCAGCCAACATGCTTTAAGAGGGGTGGACTTCCACTCCCAGAATCCCCCAGCCAACATGCTTTAAGAGGGGTGGACTTCCACTCCCAGAATTCCCCAGCCAGCATGCTTTAAGAGGGGTGGATTTCCACTCCCAGAATTCCCCAGCCAACATGCTTTAAGAGGGGTGGACTTCCACTCCCAGAATTCCCCAGCCAGCATGCTTTAAGAGGGGTGGATTTCCACTCCCAGAATTCCCCAGCCAGCATGCTTTAAGAGGGGTGGATTTCCACTCCCAGAATTCCCCAGCCAACATGCTTTAAGAGGGGTGGACTTCCACTCCCAGAATCCCCCAGCCAGCATGCTTTAAGATGGGTAGAGTTCCACTCCCAGAATTCCCCAGCCAGCCATGATTTAAGAGGGGTGGACTTCCATTCCCAGAATTCCCCAGCCAACATGCTTTAAGAGGGGTGGACTTCCACTCCCAGAATCCCCCAGCCAACATGCTTTAAGAGGGGTGGACTTCCACTCCCAGAATTCCCCAGCCAGCTTGCTTTAAGAGGGGTGGATTTCCACTCCCAGAATTCCCCAGCCAACATGCTTTAAGAGGGGTGGACTTCCACTCCCAGAATCCCCCAGCCAACATGCTTTAAGATGGGTAGAGTTCCACTCCCAGAATTCCCCAGCCAGCCATGATTTAAGAGGGGTGGACTTCCATTCCCAGAATTCCCCAGCCAACATGCTTTAAGAGGGGTGGACTTCCACTCCCAGAATCCCCCAGCCAACATGCTTTAAGATGGGTAGAGTTCCACTCCCAGAATTCCCCAGCCAGCCATGATTTAAGAGGGGTGGACTTCCATTCCCAGAATTCCCCAGCCAGCCATGATTTAAGAGGGGTGGACTTCCACTCCCAGAATCCCCCAGCCAACATGCTTTAAGAGGGGTGGATTTCCACTCCCAGAATTCCCCAGCCAACATGCTTTAAGAGGGGTGGACTTCCACTCCCAGAATCCCCCAGCCAGCATGCTTTAAGATGGGTAGAGTTCCACTCCCAGAATTCCCCAGCCAGCCATGATTTAAGAGGGGTGGACTTCCATTCCCAGAATTCCCCAGCCAGCCATGATTTAAGAGGGGTGGACTTCCACTCCCAGAATCCCCCAGCCAGCATGCTTTAAGATGGGTGGATTTCCACTCCCAGAATCCCCCAGCCAGCATGCTTTAAAATGAATGGAGTTCAACTCCCATGTTAGGTGGGCAATTCTGGGAGCGGAAGTCCACACCTCTTAAAGTGGCCAAGCTCGAGAAACCCTGATTTAGAAGATAAACCTCTTTTGCTTTTGAACTCCGTGTGAGCAGCAGGCTGTGTCATTCAACTAATCGTGGTTTCTTTCATTTTAACCTTTCATCGAGCTTCTCTTTCAAAAATTATCTTTCAGGAAGCGTCTTTATTGCTTATAATTCGCTTCCTTGGGTAAAGCGGAATACAGTTTTTCTCGTCCACCCTGGACACTTATTTTATGACCTTAAATGTTGTTGTGGCTATGACACACTAAGGGTGTTGGTCAACGTGGTTAAACTTTTACACGAACGCGCTCAACCTATTCAAACTTGGTTCTTTCTCATTTTCAGGGCTGTCCAGAAGAAATGGGGGTGCACTGAGGCCTAAGGAAATCTCAGGAGTGAACCCCGCTTTTTGGAGAGACATATTTTTGGATGTCAGATGTACCCCGTCTTTAAGGAAAAAAAGGGGGGCGGCTAAGAAGGTCCATGCTGGAGGACGTCAAAAAACATCTGGAAGCTTTCAAGAAGAGACTGGACTGCCATCTGTCAGAAATGGTGTAGGGCCGTGATGGCAAATCTATGGCACGCGTGGCCCGCCTTATTGGTGGGCACGCGAGCATTGCCCTAGCTCAGCTCCAGCACGCATGTGCGCGCCGGCCACCTGATTTTCGGGCCTTCCGGTCCCACCAGAAGTCAGGAAACCGGCTGTTTCTGGCCTCCAGAGGGCCTCCGGGCGATGGGGGAGGCCGTTTTCGCCCTCCCCAGGCGCCAAGAAAGCCTCTGGAGCCTGGGGAGGGTGAAAAATGGGCCTACTGGGCCCACCGGGCCATCATGTGCAAAAAGCGGGGGGGTTGCGTGAGGGGGGGTTGTGTGCGCATGCGCGGAAGGGCAGGACGCATTGAATTATGGATGTGGGCAGAAGTACCCGCAACCCCCCACTGGAACGTCCGCTTTTGGCACGCGACGGCAAAAAGGTTAGCCATCACTGGTATAGGGTCTCTTGCTTGGACGGGTTGGACTAGATGATCTACAAGGTCCCTTCCAACTCTATTAAACTGATCTGATTGTTGAGTGGAGGCTGCCATTTTGACTTTTTTGCCCTCTACTATGGATACCTCTGGTAAGTAAGGACAGTCGCCTTTTAAAAGGCATTAATAACAGATCCTGACCTTAATCTACGGCCACAACTGAGCCCACAATTTCGGTTGCTAAGCGAGACAGTTGGTAAATGAGTTTTGTCCTGTTTTACGACTTTTCTTGCCATGGTTGTTAAGCGAATCAGTGCCGTTGATAAATTAGTAATGTGGTTGTTAAGCGAATCTGGCTTCCCTGCATGTCAGAAGGTCGCCAAAGGGGAATCACATGATCCCGGGACACTGCAACCGTCATAAGTACAAGTCAGTTTCCAACTATCTGAATTTTGATCATGTGACCATGGGGACATTGCCAGGGTCGTAAGTGTGAAAAGCGGTCGTAAGTCACTTCTTTCAGTGCTGTTGCAACTTTGAATGGTCACTGAACGGACTAAGAATGAAAAATACATACTTCCGTTTATCTTCTGGGTGAATTTCTCACTAGATTGAGGGTTTTGTTTGAGTGCTAACCAGTACCTATAATATCATTTTTTCTCCGCTACCCAGCCGATATACAGGTAGTCCTCGACTTAAATAGTTCATTTAGTGACCGTTCGAATTTACAACGGCATTGAAAAAAGTGACTTACGACTGTTTTTCACACTTATGACCGTTGCAGCTATCCACATGATTTACATTCAGATGCTGGAACAACTGACTCACATTTATGACAGTTGCAGTGACCCGGAGTTATGTGATCTCCTTTGGCGACCTTCTGACAAGCCACGACAATGGGATTCACTTAACAACCGTGTGACTAACTGAACAACTGCAATGGTTCCCTTAACCACTGTGGCAAGAAAGGTCATAAAATGAGGCAAAACCCACTTAATGACCGTCTTGCTTAGCAACGAAAATTGTGGGCTCAATTGTGGCCGTAAATTGAGGACTACCTGTAAACCTTCCGGAGCCTTCCCAGGGTGCACGAGGGAAGTAATTCTCTGACATTTTTTTTGCAAAATTTTCAACCCTGGAACGGGCGCCAATACCTCTATAGGCTTCCTCGGTGTAGGCCGCGTTAATGAGTTTTTCGAGGATTTGGTTTTCTTCGGCAAACGACAGCAACATATTCACAATTTCTTTGGTGTTTTGGTTGATGTTCAGCAGAGCTTTCATGAGGCAGGTTTTCCCGGTGTCTGAAGAGGTCATTTTATTCATCAGATATTCTGCAAAATAAGGATAAATTATCGCGGATGTCCCTCCGTGTTAATTAAGGGCTGATTGGGGATGCTACCGCCATGTAACTAGGAGGAAATTACCAATCCCTTTCTCGGGAGGCAAATGAGAAGGCATAATTGCACCAAAAGCTCGTTTAAAAAAATAATTAATAAAGTAATTGCAGGTATCCAGTCATTGCGGTGATGGGGATCCAAACGATTGTTCATAGGGCGGGGTGCAAAAAAAATTAATGTTTCTTATTATGAATGGACAAAACTTGCTATTCTGGAGAAAAAACATTCATTGAATTCCAGAACATCTTAGAAAAAAACGGAATGTTCTAGAGGAAACCAGAACTTTCTAGGGAAAACAAGAACATTCTGGAGAATGCCAGAATTTTCTAGAGAAAACCAGAACAGAATGTTCCGGAGAAAACCACACCTTCCTGGAGAAAACCAGAACTTTCTAGAGGAAAAGCCAAAACATTCTGAAGGAAAGCCAGGACATTCTGGAGGAAACTAGAACTTTCTAGAGACAAACAATAAAATTCTGAAGGAAGGCCAGAACATTCTGAATACCAGAATTTTCTAGAGAAAACCAGGACAGAATATTCTGGAGAATACCAGAACTTTCCGGAGAAAACCATTCTGTTCTGGAGAAAAACCAAACCTTACTGGAAAAAACCAGAACATTCTGGATTAAGCCAGAACATTCTGGAGAAAATAAAGACTTTCTGCAAAGCAGAACATTTTAGAGAGGACCAGAACTTTCTGGACAAAATCAGAACATTCTGGAGAATAGCAGAACATTACAGGGAACTCTGGAATATTCCAAGGAATTCTGGAACATTCTATATTTCTCCGAGGATGTGTCCATTCACCCCATCTGATACCACCAGAAACTATTTCTTGTTTCCAAAGAGTTACGGTACTTCCAAAAACTACTAGATCCCCTCTCAGAAGGTCGAAGTCCTACCATGTCCCCAATCCCCAAATAATTGTTTTTTTTTTTTTTTTGTTTGTTTTTTGTTTGTTTGTTTATTATTTATACCCCACCTTTATTATATTTTACAAATACATCAACACGAACATATCCAACAAATCTTCCTGTTTTCCTCACAACAACAACCCTGTGAGGTGGATTGGGCTGAGAGGGAGGGACTAGCTCTAAATCACCCACCCGCTTTCATGGCTAAGGCAGCACTAGAACTCCCTGTCTCCTGGTGATTGGCCCAAAGTCACCCACCCGCTTTCATGGCTAAAGCAGCACTAGAACTCACTGTCTCTTGGTGATTGGCCTAAAGTCACCCACCCGCTTTCATGGCTAAGGCAGGACTAGAACTCACCGTCTCCTGGTGATTGGCCCAAACTCACCCACCCGCTTCCATGGCTAAGGCAGCACTAGAACTCACCGTCTCCTGGTGATTGGCCCAAAGTCACTCACTCGCTTTCATGGCTAAGGCAGGACTAGAACTCACCGTCTCCTGGTGATTGGCCCAAAGTCACTCACTCGCTTTCATGGCTAAGGCAGCACTAGAACTCACCGTCTCCTGGTGATTGGCCCAAAGTCACCCACCCGCTTTCAGGGCTAAAGCAGCACTAGAACTCACTGTCTCCTGGTGATTGGCCCAAAGTCACCCACCCGCTTTCATGGCTAAGGCAGCACTAGAACTCACCGTCTCCTGGTGATTGGCCCAAACTCACCCACCCGCTTTCATGGCTAAGGCAGGACTAGAACTCACCGTCTCCTGGTGATTGGCCCAAAGTCACTCACTCGCTTTCATGGCTAAGGCAGGACTAGAATTCACCGTCTCCTGGTGATTGGCCCAAAGTCACTCAGTCGCTTTCATGGCTAAGGCAGCACTAGAACTCACCGTCTCCTGGTGATTGGCCCAAAGTCACCCACCCGCTTTCATGGCTAAGGCAGGACTAGAACTCACCGTCTCCTGGTGATTGGCCCAAAGTCACTCACTCGCTTTCATGGCTAAGGCAGCACTAGAACTCCCTGTCTCCTGGTGATTGGCCCAAAGTCACTCACTCAGTTTCATGGCTAAGGCAGGACTAGAACTCCCTGTCTCCTGGTGATTGGCCCAAACTCACCCACCCGCTTTCATGGCTAAGGCAGGACTGGAACTCACCGTCTCCTGGTGATTGGCCCAAAGTCACTCACTCGCTTTCATGGCTAAGGCAGGACTAGAACTCCCAGTCTCCTGGTGATTGGCCCAAACTCACCCACCCGCTTTCATGGCTAAGGCAGGACTGGAACTCACCGTCTCCTGGTGATTGGCCCAAAGTCACTCACTCGCTTTCATGGCTAAGGAAGCACTAGAACTCACCGTCTCCTGGTGATTGGCCCAAACTCACCCACCCGCTTTCATGGCTAAGGCAGCACTAGAACTCACCGTCTCCTGGTGATTGGCCCAAAGTCACTCATTCAGTTTCATGGCTAAGGCAGGACTAGAACTCCCTGTCTCCTGGTGATTGGCCCAAACTCACCCACCCGCTTTCATGGCTAAGGCAGCACTAGAACTCCCTGTCTCCTGGTGATTGGCCTAAACTCACCCACCCGCTTTCATGGCTAAAGCAGCACTAGAACTCAGCGTCTCCTGGTGATTGGCCCAAAGTCACACAGCCAACTTTCCTACCTAAGGCAAAACTACAACTCACCGCCTCCTGGTTCCTAGCCTGGTGCCTTAACCACTGGACCAAACTCGCAAAAAATGGGGCAGTTCTTTCACGATTCTCTGGACATTTCTGACAAGGATGCTCTTAAATGCAGCGCTTGTAGCCCCCTGGAAGCGGGTGCCTCAGGGGTGAAATCCAGCAGGTTCCGACAGGTTCTGGAGAACCGGTAGCGGAAATTTTGAGTAGTTCGCAGAACCGGCAAATACCACCTCGGGCTGGCCCCAGAGTGGGGAGGGAATGGAGGTTTTGCAATATCCTTCCCTTAGGAGTGGGGACAGAATGGGGATTTTGCAGTATCCTTCCCCTGGAGTGGGGGAGGGAATGGAGATTTAGCAATATCTTTCCCCCAAGTGGGGAGGAAATGGGGATTTTGTAGTATCCTTCCCCCAGGAGTGGGGAGGGAATGAGGATTTTGCAGCATCCTTCCCCCAGGACTAGGGTGGGAATGGGGATTTTGCAGTATCCTTCCCCCAGGAATGGGGAGGGAATGGGGATTTTGCAGTATCCTTCCCCCAGGAGTGGGATGGGAATGAGGACTTTGCAGTATCCTTCCCCCAGGACTGGGGTGGGAATGGGGATTTTGCAGTATCCTTCCCCCAGGAGTGGGATGGGAATGAGGATTTTGCAGTATCCTTCCCCCAGGAGTGGGGTGGGAATGGGGATTTTGCAGTATCCTTCCCCTGCCACGCCCACCAAGCCACACCGCACCCACCAAGCTACCCCCGTAGAACCGGTAGTAAAAAAAAAAATTGGATTTCACCACTGGGGTGCCTCCTTCGTTCTCGGCATCCAAGCCCCCTAAAATTATTCCGGCCATGGAAATTCAACTTTTTCCTCCCTGCAGAGGTTAGAGCAAAGGGCACCAACCTTGGACGGTCAAATTTTGGCACCGGTGAGACCGTTCCTTCATTTCCGCCAGAACACTTTGTAGATCCTCCAGATTTCCTTCCGTAACCGCCCGGAAAAGGTATTTTTTCAGCTTCTTACGACGACTGTTCGGCTGAGCGTTTTGGGTTGAATTCGTGCTGGGGAAAAGAGAAAAAAATGTGGGTGCTTTTTGGGTGCAGACTAAGGAAGGGGCAAGCCACATCTCCCCCTGTTTGGGGAAGGTGAGTGGTTTTTTTTTTTTGACACGAGGAGCGCATCAGACTGGCCTACCTAGTCAGGATGTTGTGCAACCAATAATAAAATTGCTCGGAAGGGTCTCTACGAATGCTATGAGGTTTTTTTGGGGGGGGGGATTCATTCAAAGACACACAAGCAGAAAGAACATAACATACACATATAACTGGACCCATGTTCCATCTAGATGCCTTCCAATCAATTTTTGGAAACCTTGAGGTCAGGCCACATCAGGAGAAAAAGACATAATCAATAATTCTAATCAAGTCCAGCAATTAATCTACAGTGGATTTTCCCAATCTTGGTGATTGGGTGGACTGAAACATATTGGCTGGGGGATTCTGGGAGTGGAAGTCCACCCTTTTTAAAGCATGCTGGCTGGGGGATTCTGGGAGTGGAAGCCCACCCCTCTTAAAGCATGGCTGGCTGGGGAATTCTGGGAGTGGAAGTCCACCCCTCTTAAAGCATGGCTGGCTGGGGGATTCTGGGAGTGGAAGCCCACCCCTCTTAAAGCATGGCTGGCTGGGGAATTCTGGGAGTGGAAGTCCACCCCTCTTAAAGCCTGCTGGCTGGGGAATTCTGGGAGTGGAAGCCCACCCCTCTTAAAGCCTGCTGGCTGGGGAATTCTGGGAGTGGAAGCCCACCCCTCTTAAAGCCTGCTGGCTGGGGAATTCTGGGAGTGGAAGCCCACCCCTCTTAAAGCCTGCTGGCTGGGGAATTCTGGGAGTGGAAGTCCACCCATCTTAAAGCCTGCTGGCTGGGGAATTCTGGGAGTGGAAGTCCACCCATCTTAAAGCATTGCTGGCTGGGGAATTCTGGGAGTGGAAGCCCAACCCTCTTAAAGCCTGCTGGCTGGGGAATTCTGGGAGTGGAAGCCCACCCCTCTTAAAGCCTGCTGGCTGGGGAATTCTGGGAGTGGAAGTCCATCCAATTTAAAGCATGCCGGTTGGGGAATTCTGGGAGTGGAAGTCCACCCCTCTTAAAGCTTGCTGGCTGGGGGATTCTGGGAGTGGAAGCCCACCCCTCTTAAAGCCTGCTGGCTGGGGGATTCTGGGAGTGGAAGTCCACCCATCTTAAAGCCTGCTGGCTGGGGAATTCTGGGAGTGGAAGCCCACCCCTCTTAAAGCCTGCTGGCTGGGGAATTCTGGGAGTGGAAGCCCAACCCTCTTAAAGCCTGCTGGCTGGGGAATTCTGGGAGTGGAAGTCCATCCAATTTAAAGCATGCCGGTTGGGGAATTCTGGGAGTGGAAGTCCACCCATCTTAAAGCTTGCTGGCTGGGGGATTCTGGGAGTGGAAGCCCACCCCTCTTAAAGCCTGCTGGCTGGGGGATTCTGGGAGTGGAAGTCCACCCATCTTAAAGCCTGCTGGCTGGGGGATTCTGGGAGTGGAAGCCCACCCCTCTTAAAGCCTGCTGGCTGGGGGATTCTGGGAGTGGAAGTCCACCCATCTTAAAGCACGCTTGCTGGGGAATTCTCTGAGTTGCTCCACCCTTTTAAGGCCTACTAACTGGGTTATTCTGGGAAGTGAAGCCCACCCATCTTCAAGTCGCCAAGACTGACCTATCGGCTGGCCTATAGGCCCCCACCTCACAGACCCTTCCATCGCCACCCCAACAATCCATGCCTTCTTACCAACTCTCAGCATTTGGGGTATATTCCGTCATATCATCCTGAATTGACTGGGGAGAATCCATATCCTCGCAGTTGGCGGAGGCACTGCGTGAAAAAGAAACGAAAAAGAAATGTGAAGGTCGGGAAAATATCTGAATCTATTATCGGGATATTTCTTCTATGAATCAATCATTGGAAGAAGATGACATGAACCTGCCAGCGACGTCCTTTCTGAATTTCTCCTCCTTCATCATCATCATTTAACGACCCCATCATCTCTTGCGGAGTGGAGTCCGGGCCACTGAATGAAGCTAGCAGAATGTTTAATGGCCGGATGCCCTTCCTGTCACCAATGCGGAGTTTTGTTCGGCAGATATATTCTTATTGTGCCCAGAGAGAGAAATATCTGCCTCTATCTAGGATCAAACTCACAGCCTCCTGATCCTGAGGCGAGAGCTCCACCTCTAGGCCACCACATCACTCTGAATTTCTCCCCCTTGGGACCCCCCCCCCAAATTAAAATGCAAGTTTCCAACAATTTACTACAGTGGTTGAGGAAGAGGGCTGCCCAATGCTGGACATGTTCAAGGAGAGTTTGGTTTGGACAACGTCCTCTGGCTGGGCTACCTTCCCTTGAATTCCTGCACAAAGCAAGGGGGTTGGGCTAGATGACCTCCAGGGACCCTTCCCATGCTAGGCTTTAATGATTCCAAGCTCCTGAGGAAATCCTCCAAGATTTCAAAATTTGAGGAAAGGGGAGAAACTTTTGTGCTTACGGCTCTGATAGGATGCAACTTCTGGACATTGCAAGAGACAGGTAAGGTATATTCAGGTAGTCCTTGACTTACAATCATTTGTTTAGTGACGAAGTTATAACACCACTGAATAAAGCGACTTATGACCCTTTTCCCACACTTACGACCGTTGCAGCATCTCCATGGTCACGTGATCAAAATTCACGTCAACCGATTCATGTTTATGACGGTGGCAGTGTCCCGGGGAGGAGGGGGAGGGGGGGTCACGTGATCTCCTTTTGCGACCTTCTTTCGAGCCACGTCAACGAGGGAGGACCAGATTCACTCAACCACCCTGTTACTCACTTAACATCTGCAGTGATTCGCTTAACAACGGTGGCAAGGAAGGTCGTGAAACGGGGCAGAACTCACTTCACAACTGCCTCGCTTAGCGACGGACATTTGGGTCTCCGAGGTGGTCATAGGTCGAGGATTAGCTGCGGTTCATTCACGCAGAATTTTTTTATTTTGTGTGTTTAATAAATAAAATAAATAAAATGCAGACACTGAGGGTTTGTGCAGGGGGTTATAAATTTTATAAGGGGAAGAGAAAAAAGGGGTTTTATCCCCTGGTTGTGACCCCCCCTTTCCGGCTTTTCCATTCCCTCCCCCCCCACCCCCCCACCCCGATCAGGAGGTCTGAATGCACACGGGACATGCGCTGATTTAATGCTTCCGGCGCAATGTTCATCCCACGTTGTTTTGGGGATTTGGGGAGGGGGTGGGGGAGGGGGCTTATCAATCCAATAAAACAGAGGAATCCATCAGTACCCACCATGGGCGGATGTTGGAATCCATTGGCTTGGAGAAGATGGGGGGAGACGTCCGGCTTGGTGATGCGTTGCTCTCAAAAGCTTCGATCTCCAGAAAAAAGTGAGAACTGTTGGATGTATTGGATAAAAAGCTGGATTAGTGAGAGTTATGGAACAGGAAGAGAGCTGTCTATCATCTATCTGTCTATCTCTATCCATCTCCCATCCATTCATTTATCTTTCCATCTAACCATCCATCATCCACCCATCTTTCCATCCATCCATCTATCCATCTTTCCATCTAACTATCCATCCTTTTTTCCATATATCATCCATCCATCCATCCATCTATCCATCTTTCCATCTAACCATCCATCCTTTTTTCCATATATCATCCATCCATCCATCCATCTTTCCATCCATCGATAGATCCATCCATCCATCCATTCATTTCTTTCCATCTAACCATCCATCATCCATCCATCTTTCCATATATCATCCAGCTATCCATCCATCCATCTTTCCATCCATCCATAGATCCATCCATCTATACATCTTTCCATCTAACCATCCATCCGTTTTTCCATATATCATCATCCATCTTTCCATCCATCCATAGATCCATCCATCCATAGATCCATCCATCCATCCATTCATTTATCTTTCCATCTAACCATCCATCATCCATCCATCTTTCCATATATCATCCATCTATCCATCCATCCATCTTTCCATCCATCCATAGATCCATCCATCTATCCATCTTTCCATCTAACCATCCATCCGTTTTTCCATATATCATCATCCATCTTTCCATCCATCCATAGATCCATCCATCCATAGATCCATCCATCCATCCATTCATTTATCTTTCCATCTAACCATCCATCATCCATCCATCTTTCCATATATCATCCATCTATCCATCCATCCATCTTTCCATCCATCCATAGATCCATCCATCTATCCATCTTTCCATCTAACCATCCATCCGTTTTTCCATATATCATCCATCCATCTTTCCATCCATCCATAGATCCATCCATCCATAGATCCATCCATCCATCCATTCATTTATCTTTCCATCTAACCATCCATCCATCCTTCCATATATCATCCATCTATCCATCCATTCATTTATCTTTCCATTTATCCATCCATCCATCCATCCATAGCTCCATCCATCTATACATCTATACATCCACCTATAGATCCATTCATCCATCTATTCATCCATCTTTCCATCCACCCATAGATCCATCCATCCATCCATATATCATTCATCTATTCATCTATCCATCCATTCATTTATCTTTCCATTCATCCATCCATCTATCCATCTATCCATCCACCTATAGATACATTCATCCATCTATCCATCCACCCATAGATCCATCCATCCATCCTTTCATATATCATCCATCTATCCATCTATCCATTCATCTTTCCATTTATCAATTTATCCATCCATCTATCCATCCATCCATCCATCCATCCATCCATCCATCCATCCATCCATCCATCTATCAAAGCTCCTTGGACAAGAAGAGTCTATCTGTCGCTATAACTTCCTGAGGGCATCAACGTGAAATGTCCTTTCCCTCTTTTATCCTCTCTATTATCCCAGAACTATCCCATCTTTGGGACAGGATGTTCTCTTCAAGGACTTTTCCTTGTCCATGGATGAATCACAGTGACCTTCCCTTCAATTTTGCTAGACTTTACTACCAATTACACCAGGTTATCGGTAGAGAACGATGGGAAATGTAGTCTAATTGCGCCTCAGGGAAGGCAGGATGGAAAGTGGCATAATCCTGACTAAAAAAAAATCACTTCGTCTTGAAAGACAGCAGGAAGTTGAATGGAGTTCAGGCCGAAAGGGTCAAAAGAGTCAAAATGGAGGCCATAACCACAAGCCATGTTAAAAAACAAACAACTGTGTGATTGCGGCCACCATCTCAATTTTTTGTGACCCTTTCTTTACAGAGACCACTGAATTGGATTAAATTACAGTATTTTTCAAACCTTGGCCACTTTATGGTTTGTGGACTTCAATTCCCAGAATTCCCTGCCAGCTTGCTGACTGGGGAATTCTGGGAGTTGAAGTCCACACAACTTAAACTGTCCGAGATTGAGAATCTCTAGACTGTAACATTTCCCAGTCCAACTGTGTGGCCTCCAGCTCCCAGAATTCTCAGCAGGGGGTGTGGCCTTTCTGACTGGGGAATTCTGGGAGTTGAAGTCCGCACAACTTAAAGTGTCCAAAATTGAGAATATCTAGACTGTAACATTTCCCAATCCAACCGTGTGGCCTCCAGCTCCCAGAATTCTCAGCAGGGGGTGTGGCCTTGCTGGCTGGGGAATTCTGGGAGTTGAAGTCCACCCAGGAACCTAGAATCTTGTGATCCTGGAAAGTAAACCCACATTAGAGGAAAGCCCCAAAGAACCAGGAGGACTAACGGAAAACAATTAAAAACACAACGACAAAGAGAAGGGAAGTCCAGTCATTCTGCAGTGGGTCACACCTACCTGCCCAGGTGAGGTGTGGCGTTTGGGATCTGCCTGGGTTTGACGCGCCAAGAGAGGGTGGAAGGAAAAAGAAGAGAAACAGGATTGAGCCTGGTTGCAAAGGAAAAACACGTCTAAATATCGGACATTGGTCAGCCAGAAGAAGCAACGAGGGGCTTCAACATGGCAGCCACGGGCAGGGAGTCAAAAAAGTCAAAATGGCAGCCACAAAGAGAGGGGCCTTTTCATCCCGACAACCATCTTGACTTTTCTGACTTTCCTCCCCATATTTCAGTTCAAATTAAACTCTCCAAGCTGAGCTCAATTCCTGGTGACATCGTGAGCACATTACATCCTCCTCCAGTTTGCTTTTTCAAGTTTCTAGTCCAGTTTACAGACCTGGATTGAAGCTGGTTGCAAAGGAAAAACACATCTAAATATTGATTTGTTTCTAAGCTGGAAGGCACAACAAGGGGATTAGACACAGCAGTAGCAAGCAGGTGGTTTTCCTGCAAGGCAGGGAGTCAAAAAGGTCAAAAAAGTCAAAATGGCAGCCACAAAGGGAGGGTTTTTTTAATCCTAACTGCCATCCCAACTTTTCTGTCTTCCTTCCCATATTTCACTTAAAATTAAATCAAATTCTCCGAGCCGAACTCAATTTCTGGCAATATCATGGACACATTGCATTCTTCAATTTGCTTTTTCAAGTTTCTAGTCCAGTTTACAGACCTGGATTAAGCAGGAAGTTGCAAATAACCCCCAAATCCACCCAGAATTGCTTTGGATAGTTAGATGAGCAGCATATACATTTTAAAAATAAATAAACTCATTCCCCCCTAAAAAAATTAATTGGGCCCATAAAAAGGGTTAATAAATTTGCAAATTACAAAAAAAAAAGCAGAATTACCACTCAACTCTCTCTTTCATGTGTTAAATTTAGCATCGAAATGGATCCAATCGTGTAAAGGATTAAACTCACTTCCCCCATATTTAGGATTGTCTGGACATGGAAACCTTATTATTTATTATTATTATTATTATTATTATTATTATTATTATTATTATTGCCTACCGGGTCCTCCGTGCAAAAGAGTTGAAGAGACAGACCAGCCCACTTGTGAGCCTCTCTATTATAGAACTCTCTGGGAGCAGCTGGCAATGCTGGTTGCACTTCCCCAGCCCTGATTGGCTGTAGTGAGCAAGCCACACCCCCTGACACCTGTCTGGCCAATGAGGAATGGCCTAGGATGTCTTGAAGTCTTGCTAATGCCCTCTTGGTGCAGGAAAGTGGGAGGGGCCTCCAACCTTGGCCACTTTAAGACCTGTGGACTTCAACTCCCAGAATTCCCCAGCCAACCATGCTTGCTGGGGAATTCTGGGAGTTGAAGTCCACAAGTCCTAAAGTTGCCAATGTTGGAGGCCCTTGATTTAGGATGATTTTTTTTAAACCTGGTTAGGCAATTCTGTGCTGTCAATTCTACCAATGTCTGGTTTAGTCTCTGTGTTGCATGGGAACGCACTCATAGCGGCCTTGTTCTCACAACATGCTGGTTTTGAATTAATCCACGTTACAGTTGTTGTATCCAATGCATTGAATCCATAGCATTCCCCAAACGTTCGCACCTCAAAAACAGATCAAGGTTAAAACAAGCCAAGGTTCGCAGCCGTTTGCTCTTTCCTCGAGCGAGTGGCGCAAACGCAGCTTGTCTGAACTCTCCTACTTGGGCGGGAGTGGGGGTTAGACTAGATGACCTACAAGGTCCCTTCCAACTAATCTGCAAATCTGAGAGAGCCCAAATGACGTGGCAAAATAGAGATGATGTGACAGTTCCTGACGCAAGGATCGTGAACTAGCGTAATTGGGAGTCAGGCGATCGTGGTGATTACACAAGCCAAGATCAATCCTGTTGCATCACCTTGTGGCACCTTTTCCTTCACCTGATTTTACCTCACAAGGTGGTTATTGGAGTAAAGAGGACAGGAGGGAGCGACGAACATATTCATTCGAGCTCCTGATTACTAACTAAGATGTATGTATATATATATATACACTCAGGTGGTCCTCGACTTAACAACGGTTCGCTTACTTAATGACCGTTCTCAAAGTTACAACGGGACTGAAAAAAAAGGGACTTAAAACCATCACTATTCAGGAGCCCTAAATAGAGACATCCAAAATGGCCTCCACTACAAAACCCATCCTCTTCCAGGCTCTAGCTTTGAGAGAAAAAAAAGAGAGCGAGTTATTTCAAAAGTCTCTTCCTCGGGGGAGATTTGGGACGGGTGGGAGTTTATTTAGTTTAGTACAGAGTGTCCTTGACTTACAACGGTTTGCTTACTTAATGACCGTTCAAAGTTACAACGGGATTGAAAAAACTTTTCATACTTAGGATGGTTCCAGTATACACCCCCCCCCGGTCATGTGATCAAAATTCCAAAGCTTGGCAACTGGCATGTACTTACGACGGTTGAGGTACCCCTTGGTCCCCTTTTGCGACCCTCTGACGAGCAAAGTCAACAGGAAAGCCGGATTCGTGTTACTAATTTAAGAACTGCAGAGATTCACTTAACAAACGCGGCGAGAAAAGTCGTAAAAAGGGGGCAAAACTCACCTAGCAAATTTCTCACTTAACGACGTAAATTTCGGGCTCAATTATGGTCGTACGTTGAGGAACTACCTGCATTTTTAACAGCTGCACTGTTCTGGGATCATGTGCTTGCAACCCCTTCCCAGCCGGCTTCAAACAAGCAAAGTCCATGGCACAAGCCAGATTCACTTTAATGACTGTGATTTGCTTAACGCAAAAAAAAAAAAGGGTCTTAAAATTGCATATGACTCACTTAACGACCGCATCGCTTAGCGACAGGTTGAAATTGTGGTCATATGTCGAGGAATACCTGTATCCCCGGGAGGGATGTTGTATGCAGTATTGCTGCAAAATATCTCATAGTTTGACCAGATACGCTCAAACAGTGTAATGAGTAACTAGCTAGTAATATTAATGTATATCCAGTTCGTGACGTAGGAGAATTTGAGAAATTGAAGGGGGTGGAGTCTAGGAGGAGGAACAGCAAATTAGAGGTTGCCATCCAATTCGTTGCATTAGCTGGCAGCAGCTGTTTGACCTCGGTTGATCTTGAAAAGCTCATCAGGGTTGGCCTACTAAGTGCTTGATGGATAGAGCACCACCAGGAAATCCAGGACGGTAGATTAAAAAAAAATTTCTTGCTAATGCGTTTTTCCTTTCCTGAACTTAAATCATGTTTTGCTGACTATTGCATTCGTTATGCAAATATCGTCTCTTTAACTTTCTACTCAAGTATTTCTGGTGTCTTGGAAATTTTAGGATGAGTGGACTCCCACTCCCAGAATTCCCCAGCCAGCCATGCTTTAAGAGGGGTGGACTTCCACTCCCAGAATCCCCCAGCCAGCCATGCTTTAAGAGGGGTGGACTTCCACTCCCAGAATCCCCCAGCCAGCCATGCTTTAAGAGGGGTGGACTTCCACTCCCAGAATCCCCCAGCCAGCCATGCTTTAAGAAGGGTGGACTTCCACTCCCAGAATTCCCCAGCCAGCAATGTTTTAAGAGGGAGGACTTCCACTCCCAGAATCCCCCAGCCAGCATGCTTTAAGAGGGGTGGGCTTCCTCTCCCAGAATCCCCCAGCCAGCATGCTTTAAGAGGGGTGGGCTTCCTCTCCCAGAATCCCCCAGCCAGCATGCTTTAAGAGGGGAGGACTTCCACTCCCAGAATCCCCCAGCCAGCATGCTTTAAGAGGGGTGGGCTTCCCCTCCCAGCATCCCCCAGCCAGTATCCCTTAAGAGGGGTGGACTTCCCCTCCCAGAATCCCCCAGCCAGCATGCTTTAAGAGGGGTGGGCTTCCCCTCCCAGAATCCCCCAGCCAGCATGCTTTAAGAGGGGTGGGCTTCCCCTCCCAGAATCCCCCAGCCAGTATCCCTTAAGAGGGGTGGGCTTCCCCTCCCAGAATCCCCCAGCCAGTATCCCTTAAGAGGGGTGGACTTCCCCTCCCAGAATTCCCCAGCCAGCCATGCTTTAAGATGGGTGGACTTCCACTCCCAGAATTCTTGTCTTGCTAGAAATACATTCCTTTTCTCTGTGGCGAAAGAAAGCAACATTCAGCACTGTTTACTCAGTGCTACCTCTGAACGGACTCAATGTGGACTAGGCACGTGAGGAATGACAGGCAGACACTCTCTGGCATGACGATTCACTGCCTCGTCACCTTCTGATAACACACCCAGGTTTCTCCCAACGGATGAAAAATGGGCTTGCTTTGCCTGCTTGCATATATAAATATGACGGTTAAGGTGAGTGAGCTAGGAGAGAGGTTTCTCTAAAGCAGTCTTGGCCACTTAAGACTTCGGGACTTCCACTCCCAGAATTCCCCAGCCAGCCATGTCGAAATCCACAAGTGTTATGAATTCTGGGAGTGGAAGTCCACCCCTCTTAAAGGATGCTGGCTGGGGGATTCTGGGAGTGGAAGTCCACCCCTCTTAAAGGATGCTGGCTGGGGGATTCTGGGAGTGGAAGTCCACCCTTCTTAAAGCATGGCTGGCTGGGGGATTCTGGGAGTGGAAGTCCACCCCTCTTAAAGGATGCTGGCTGGGGGATTCTGGGAGGGGAACTCCACCCCTCTTAAAGGATGCTGGCTGGGGGACTCTGGGAGGGGAAGCCCACCCCTCTTAAAGGATGCTGGCTGGGGGATTCTGGGAGGGGAAGCCCACCCCTCTTAAAGGATGCTGGCTGGGGGATTCTGGGAGGGGAACTCCACCCCTCTTAAAGGATGCTGGCTGGGGGATTCTGGGAGGGGAAGCCCACCCCTCTTAAAGGATGCTGGCTGGGAGATTCTGGGAGGGGAAGGCCACCCCTCTTAAAGGATGCTGGCTGGGGAATTCTGGGAATGGAAGTCCACCCCTCTTAAAACATGCTGGCTGGGGGATTCTGGGAGTTGAAGTCCACAAGCCTTACAGTGGCCAAGGTTGGAGATCCCTGTTCTAAAAAATAAAACTAAAGCCACATCCCATCTCGGAATTCCAGAAGAGACCTTGAAGCGCCCACAGCTACTAAACCTTTGCACCATTTTTGCAATTTAAGCGAATTGACGCTGTCTACTGAAGGAATGTTGGAAATCCAGCTTTCCAAGGTTGGAAATCTGCCCCTGGCAACTCAGGTCTTGTGCCAACAACCCTGGTATCTGCCTGGGAAATAAATCTGGCTGGATCGGGCAGAAGGTTAATCAAAAGACCTTAAAAATGATTTTTTTAAAAAAAAAATCAGAGTGAAATAAAGGTTTTGGGAAGAATGTGCTGATAGATTCTAACTGTACAGGTAGTCCTCGGCTTACGACCACAATGGAGCCCAAAATGCCTGTGGCTAAGTGAGACATTTGTTAAGTGAGTTTTGCCTCATTTTACGACCTTTCTGGCCACGGTTGTTAAGTGAATCTGCACCGCCGTTGCTAAGTTAGCAACATGGTTGTTAAGTGAATCCAGCTCCACTATTGACTTTGTTTGTCGGAAAGTCGCAAAAGCGGATCATGTGACTCTGGGACGCTGCAACCGTCATAAATACGAGTCGGTTGCCAAGCGGCTGAATTTTAATCACATGACCCACCCTGGGGATGCTGCAACGGTCATAAGTGTGAAAAACTGTCATAGGTCACTATTTTCAGTGCCATTGTAATTTTGAAGGGTCGCTAAATTGTACGTTGAGCGTAGTGTATTTTCTTTTTGCCATTTACTTTGTATTTACTTTACTTACTTAGAAATAAGTTTTCCATATGCATGTTTTGGAAATAAAGGTTACAGGTAGTCCTCAACTTACGGCCATTCTTTTAGGGACCGTTTGATAACAACCTATCGATGAAAGAGCTTGAAGACTTTGCCATCTGCCCTCCGTAACTGTTTTATGACCGCTGTGTCTGCTTAATGCCCCCCCCAAATGTTGTAAAATTAGATCAGTTCATGTGGGTGCTTCAACTTACAACCCTCAGGACTTGCAACCCAAATTCCAAGGGCCATTTTGGCCTTAAGTCGAGGACTCCGTTTGTTGGTTTTGAGCTGGTGTCGAATCTTAATAACCACAAAGATAAATTCTCTCCAAGAAGATCCTGCAGAAAAATCTAACCATATTGTTGTCTAGGAGCTTAGCTATATTATTATGATGGTTTTTGGTTGTTCTTTTTTTTTTTTAATTTGATTTATATGCCGCCCTTCTCCGGAGACTCAGGGCGGCTTACAGTACATTAAGCAATAGCCTTCATACTTTTGTATATTTATACAAAGTCAGCTTATTGCCCCCACAAACTGGGTCCTCAATTTACCCACCTTAGAAAGGATGGAAGGCTGAGTCGACCTTGAGCCTGGCGAGATTCGAACTCGCAGTAATTGCAGGCAGCTGGATGTTAAATGCTGCCTTAGGAGGCATTAGCCTCCCACGCCACTCAGGCTGCCCGGTTGCCCGGTCAGCCAGATGTTTAAACTGTGTTTGGCATTTTTATCCACCTACTCCAAGGACCTGGGGTAGCCAGATGTTGACTTTTTATGGCGTTAAAGGTTTCGTCGCAGGATTTAAGCTGTTCCAAGTAAAAGCTGCCTTCTGCAATTGACCGACAGAGATTGTGGGAATGTCGATGGTGTTCAAGGGGAGCTCCAGATGTTTGCATATTATTATTATTATGGTTCGTTGCCCAATCAGCCAGATGTTCAGATTGGATTTGGCATTTGTATCCACCAATTGAATCCTTCCCAAGGATGTGGGAGAGGCAAGCGTGGATGATTGATGGTGTTAAAAGCTTTTATCACAGGATTTAAGCTGTTCCAAGTAAAAGCTGCCTTCTGCAATTGACCGATAGGGATTTTGTCAAGGCCCATGGTGTTCAAAGGCTGCTCCAGATGTTTTGGGTTTGCACCCAAGGCACCTATGCCTATAGGGATTTACCTTTGCTTTCTTTTGCCGCAGTCATTCTATATCTATTTAGAGGTCTTTGTATTTTTTTTTTTAATTTGATTTATACGCCGCCCTTCTCCGGAGACTCAGGGCGGCTTACAATGTGCTAAGCAACAGCCTTCATCCTTTTGTATATTTATACAAAGTCAGCTTATTGCCCCCACAAACCGGGTCCTCAATTTACCTACCTTAGAAAGGATGGAAGGCTGAGTCAACCTTGAGCCTGCTGAGATTTGAACTTGCAGTAATTGCAGGCAGCTAATGCAAGTGGATGTTAATTAGTCTGCTGAGCCACCAGAGCTTTTGTTATCCTCTCTTCTATTTTTCTGTCTCCAGACGCTGCCACGTTCAATATCCAGACCTTTTTGTCTTTCTTATCGACAATTGTTAAGTTTGCTGTGTTGTGTGGCAGGTGCCTGCTTGTTTGAATTCCAAAGTCCCAGAGCAGCTCATGAATAACAGAATAACAGCGTGGGAAGGGACCTTATAGGTCATCTAGTCCAACCCCCCACCCAAGCAGGAGACCCTTACATCATTTCTGACAGATGGCAGTCCAGTTTCTTCTTGAAAGCCTCCAGGGATGAAGCTCCCACAACTTCTGGTGGCAAGCTGTTCCATGGGTTGATTGTTCTCACTGTCAGGAAATTTCTCCTTATTTCTAGGTTGAATTTTTCCTTGTTCAGTTTCCATCCATGATTCCTTGTCTGGCCTTTGGGTGCTTTGGAGAATAGCTTGGTCCCCTTCCTCCTCTCTGTGGCAGCCCCTCAAATATTGGAAGATGCTCTCCTGTCTCCCCTGGTCCTTCTCTCCACTAGACTAGCCAGGCCCAGTTCCTGCAACCGTTCATCGTACATTTTAACCTCCAGCCCCCTCATCATCCTGGTTGCTCTTCTCTGCACTCTTTCTAGAGTCTCAACATCTTATTTATTTATTTGTTTGTTTGTTTGTTTGTTTGTTTGTTTGTTTCCATTTCTATACCGCCCTTCTCTAAATAGGACTTTTTTATAGTATAGGGACCAAAACTGGATGCAGTACTCCAGGTGTGGCCTTACTAAGGCTTTATAGAGTGGTATTAGTACCTCCCTTCCTTAATCTTGATTGAATCTTTCTGTTAATGCAATTTAGCTTCTCCTTCTTTCTATCACTTTCTCAATTTCATGGTCCTACCAATTCTTGCTTGCCGGCAACAGCTTCTTTCTTGGAGATCTTCCAATGCACCTTTTGTTGCTACTTGGTCATGCCGTTGTTTGCAGTCAGTCTGGGCGATCCTGCGGCTGCTGAGGAGGTGATCCACTGCTTCTTTGCAGAGGCCACACTTGTTGTGTGTTGCTGTCTTCCCATTTTTTGGGGGTTTTCTGTGCAGCCAGAATTCGCGCCTCGGTCTCTTTCTTCAACTTTCCTGCTCTTAGCCATTGCCAGGTCTTCTTGTTATCTGTTTTTCCTGCTATTTTTTTTTTTATGTATTGGCCATGTGGTACTTTGTCTTCTCATATCTCCTTTCTCTTCTTCTTCATTTGATCTTTCTTGTAGGCCAGTTTCGTCTCTCCAGTAGCACAGGAAGTCTTCAACTTACAACAGTTCGCTTTGTGACCGTTTGAAGTTACAATGGCACTGAAAAAAATGACTTTATAACCATTTTTCGCACTTTTTTAAAAAAAAAACAATTTGATTTATATGCCGCCCTTCTCCGGAGACTCAGGGCGGCTTACAATGTGTTAAGCAATAGCCTTCATACTTTTGTATATATTTATACAAAGTCAGCTTATTGCCCCCACAAACTGGGTCCTCAATTTACCTACCTCAGAAAGGATGGAAGGCTGAGTCAACCTTGAGCCTTGTCGAGATTCGAACTTACAGTAATTGCAGACAGCTGGTGTTAATCACAGTGCTATCAGTCTGCTGAGCCACCAGGCCCACTTATACCACCATTGCCGCATCCCCATGGTCACATAATCAAAATACAGCTACTTGTTGTGACCCAGGCCCACATAGTTAATATTAAATGCAAAACAGTTCCAAAAATAGGGTTGCCAGGTCTGCTTCCAAAAAATAGCGGACAAGCAGGGGCGGGTGGGTGGGTGGGTTAAGTAGTAAAAAAAAAAAAAACATTTTACAATTAAATTATATATTTTCTTACAAACATTTTAACAGGGAGTCTTTAACAATGAAATCAACGAATTGATTCGCTTGTTGCTGGAAGCTCTTTTCTCCTTCTCTAAATGATTTTTTTGTGCTTGCATGCTGTGTGACAGCTTTTATACCATTATATTCAATTGTGAACGATTTCTGACACAATTTACAGTAGGCCGCCGTATTTGTTCTGTCGGTTTCGTTGTTGGTAATCCATGCAAAAGTAGCTTCCCAGTCTTTGGTGTATTTGCACACTCCTCTCTTTCGTTTGAAAGAATTCGAAATCTCGCCGCTGTCACTCTCATCACTCGACGCCATTTTAGGTCAGTCGACACAAACTACAATACATTTTAGAAATGTGAACTGTACATAATTTTATAATATATTTTTATTTTAATCTCATCATTAATTTTTTCGGAGAATTGAGTTCAATGGATATTCGATCTTTGTCTCATTCTAACTTATGAAAAAAAAAGACAAAACGAGATTCTCCTATCCTTATTCTCTTTGACTGTACAGCTTTAGATTATGTACCATTTCATCATAAAGCTTTTGAATAAAAAAAATGTCCACTATTTTGTGAAAAAAAATAGTGAACATAATGTGAAAAAAGCGGACTGTCCACTCAAATAGTGGACACCTGGCAACCCTATCCAAAAAACAAACAGATTTTATTAAAACAGCTGAGAATTAACTCATTCTCAGCTTATTCCAAATGAAATGAAAGCAAAGTCCTCAAAACACCATTCCTCAGTTTATCTCTGACCTTGGGACAATTAGGCAAACTGCCAAAGGCTTTTCTTGGCAACAGTTCAGGAACAGAAGACGCTGACAAGAAAGAAATACAGCCAAACACGAAGCAAATCTCTCAACGGTTGTTTTCCGGCAAAGAGACCAAGAGCCCTTGCTGGTCTTTTAAGCCTTATGGGAGGGGCCAATCATCTCTTGGCCCTACTCCCGAGTCGTCCTCGTTGTTGTAGCTGCTCTTGCCTTCTGGCAGCTCTTCTCATACATGCACTAGGAACAGGCTCCTCCTGTTCCTCTGCCTCTCTACTGTCAGCCTCTGGAGGCTCCGGAGTCCGCACATCACTCCCCGATAGCCCTGGTCCCATCTCTGCCTCCGACGCAGAGCCCTCATCCGGGCCTTCCCCAGCCTCCAGGACTGGCCCATGTTCTTCCTCAGCTTCATCGCTGTCCGACTCCGCTGCCAGCTCTGTAGGCTGCTGGCGGACCACAACACCACTTAGCAACTGCTTCATATTTATGACAGTCGCAGCGTCCTCGGGTTATGTGATTCCCTTTGGCGACCTTCTGACAAGCCAAATCCACGGGGAAGCCGGATTCACTTAATACCTTCACAACTGCAATGATTCACTCAACAACTGTGGCAAGAAAGGTCGTAAAATGGGGCAAAGCTTGCTTAACAAATGTTTCGTTTAGTAAGCTAAATTCTGGGCTCAATTGTGGTCGTACATTGAGGACTACCTGTATACCTTCCTGGCATACTGCCCTGTTTCCCCGAAAATAAGACCTCTCTGGATAATGGTTGCAGCCCTTTCTGGACCGGACGCCCTGCGCACGGTCACTCACGCCCTTGTTACCTCCCGGTTGGACTATTGTAATGCTCTCTACATGGGGCTCCCCTTGAAGAGCACTCGGAGGCTCCAGCTGGTCCAGAATGCGGCCGCGCGGGTGGTTATGGGCGCAACTCGTTGTGCCCATGTGACACCCCTCCTGCGCGAGCTGCACTGGCTCCCAGTGGTTTTCCGGGTGCGATTCAAGGTGTTGGTTACCACCTTTAAAGCGCTCCATGGCATTGGACCCGGGTACCTTCGAGACCGACTTCTGCCACCAGTAGCCTCCCACAGGCCAGTCCGCTCCCACAGAGAGGGTCTCCTCAGGGTGCCATCGGCCAAGTTATGTCGGCTGGCGACACCCAGGGGGAGGGCCTTCTCTGTGGGAGCCCCAGCCCTGTGGAATGAACTGCCCCCGGAAATACGTAAGATCTCCGACCTCCGGGTGTTTCGCTGCGCACTGAAGACCCTGTTGTTCCGCCAGGCCGGGCTATCAACATAATAGTTTTAAATTGGGGTATTTTAAATTTCTGGGGTTTTAATTGAGTCGAATTATTTAATCATTTTAAATTTTAATTGCTGTTTTGTCTTGTGTTTTTAAATAGGCTGTACACCGCCCTGAGTCCTTTGGGAGAAGGGCGGTATAGAAATAAAATTATTATTATTATTATTATTATTATTATTATTATTATTATTATTATTATTATTATTATTATTGGTATTGTTTTTGTTGTTGTTACTTCTACTTCTTTAATATTTCTTCTACCGCTGCTACCCCTCCTCTCTGCCCACACAATGACTTTTATTCTGGCCTTCTAAATCCGAAACAATGAACGCAAAACTCCAATTGATTTATTGCATCCTATCCTGAAATCAATGAATGGTTCAATATTCCCGAATTGCTAAACCTTGGCAATTCTACAATGAAGAAACTTCTTCCTTTTTTTTCAAGCCTCTCCTTCTCTCCATCTCTTTTTCTTGGAGGCCCGGAGTTAGGTTAGGTTAGGTTTATTAAATTTGTATACCGCCCTTCTCCCGAAGGACTCAGGGCGGTGAACAAAACTAGGACATATATAATTTTCTTTGCAATCTGATAAAACTGATTGGAAGAATTAGGTTAATTCGATACAAAACCATTCTGGGGAAATCTAATTTCTATACGTCAGTGTTTCTCAACCTCTGCAACTTTAAGATGGGGAGACTTCAACTCCCAGAACTCCCCAGCTAGCGCTGCTGGCTGGGGAATTCTGGGAGTTGAAGTCCCCCTCATCTTAAAGTTGCAAAGATGGAAAAATACTCAGAAAAACTCAGGATTCTGGGAACTGGAATAAAACCGATTTATTAAAAATGGGACTAGCAGAGTCCTGCATTTTTTTTTCCTCGATACCCTAAAATTAACATGGCGCTCTGCCTACGCTAATCAGGCCAATTAAATCGTTTTGATGCTCCCATGATCTGAAACTCAGTCCGTTACGCAAGTTACAGAAATGGGTCAGAGGTGATCATCCAGCCGTATCCTTTCCTCAGGATGGTTTACGGAGTCCCCAGCCTCCCTCTGAGGTTTTGACACCTGCCAATCTGTGCCAAGAAACGGGTCACTTACCTCTTCTTGGTAGGGGTACCTTCGGCGGCTCTCTTGTCCTGGCCGGCCGCCGGCGGAGTCTCCCGAGGACTCGGCTTCTTGGTCCCCATAAGAGGAACCATCTCCTTGATGTCTTTGATCATGGTTCTAGGTGAAAAGAAACTCGGTTAGTGACCATTGTCTGCAGGTCTTCGGCTCATGGATTCCATTGAATCGGATCGGGTTGAATTGAACGGATTGGATCTTTTTTTTTTCATCCTACCTTTATCCGTTTATTGGTCATCTCCAAGGAGGCGAACGTACCTAATGCTTCTACGTCTATCTATTTTCCCCACAAAAACAACAACCCTCTGAGGTGGGCTGGGCTGAGAGAGATTGACTGGTCCAAATTCACTCACCTGGTTTCCATGCCTAAAGCAGGGATAGAACTCACCGTCTCCTGGTGATGGCCCCAAAGTCACCCAGCTGGCTTTCATGCCTAAGGTGGGACTAGAACTCACCGTCTTCTGCTGATTGGTTCTAAGTCACCCAGCTGAACTAGAACTCCAAGTCTCCTGGTGATTGGCCCAAGGTCACCCAGCTGGCTTTTGTGTCTAAGGCAGGACTAGAACTCACCGTCTCCTGGTGATTGGCCCAAAGTCACCCAGCCAGCTTTCATGCCTAAGGCGGGACTAGAACTCCCAGCCTCCTAGTGATTGGCCCAAAGTCACCCAGCCAGCTTCCCTACCTAAGGCAGGACTAGAAGTCACCCAGCTGAACTAGAACTCCCAGTCTCCTGGTGATTGCCCCAAAGTCAACCAGCCAGTTTCCTTGCCTAAGGGAGGACCAGGGCTCCCAGTCTCCGGGTGATCGGCCCAAAGTCACCCAGCCAGTTTCCCTACCTAAGGCGGGACTAGAAGTCACCCAGCTGAACTAGAACTCCCAGTCTCCTGGTGATTGACCCAAAGTCACCCAACCAGCTTCCTTGCCTAAGGAAGGACTAGAACTCCCAGTCTCCTGGTGATTGACCCAAAGTCACCTAAGGTAGGACTAGAACTCACTGTTTCCTGCTGATTGGCCCAAAGTCACCCAGCTGGACTAGAACTCCCCGTCTCCTGGTGATTGGCTCGAAGTCACCCAGCCGGCTTTCATGCCCAAGGCGGGACTAGAACCCAAACTCTCTGAGTTCCTAGGCCAGCAACTTAATTGGCTCTCTTCTTAACATCACGCTCAAATTCACCCACATAATGGCATTGGTGTCTCCAGGGCATAGTCGAAAAGATCAAGATGGCCTCCCCAGTGATGTCATCAAAGGTTTCGATGCACCAACACGGTCGGACGCCATCTTGACTAATTTTGGATCATTCTCTGTGGCCGTACACCCCCCCCCATGTGATTAAGT
This sequence comes from Pantherophis guttatus, assembly GCF_029531705.1. Next base: position 785,106 of record NW_026844202.1, read on the forward strand.
CAAAATAAATAAAACTCAACAGGTTATGGAAACGCTGGCGGTTTATTATACCCGCCATCGCTTATTTCATTTCACGTCTATCCTCTGCCCTTCCTTAAATGGCTCGGGGCACTTTATATTAAAATTGAACTAATTTAATTGCATTAAATTAAACACCTTTTCGGAGCACCGAAGCAGAGGAATGAATAAAAAGCCAGAAGACGCATACAATCCAAAGGGACAAGAATAACCTTTATTTATTTATTTGTCATTTTAAACTGGGGCCAAATTAATATATATTCTTTTAATTGTTCTTAATGTTTGTATTGTATGTTTTTATCTGGCTGTACACCGCCCTGAGTCCCTCGGGAGAAGGTGCGGTATATAAATTTGAAATAAAATAAAAAATAAATAAATAAATTATTTACTTATTTATTTTATTCACTATGAAACAAAACAACAACAACAAAAAAAAAAAACAGTCCAAACAAAATTCATTATACAGGTAGTCCTCGACTTACGACCACGATGGAGCCCAAAATTTCTGTGGCTAAGCGAGACATTTGTTAAGCGAGTTTTCTCCCATTGTACGACCTTTCTTGCCACGGTTGTTAAGTGAATCCCTGCGGTCGTTAAATTAGTCACACGGTTGTTAAGTGAATCCGGCTTCCCCCTTGAGTTTGCTTGTCGGAAGGTCGCAAAAGAGGACACTGAGACCGCCATAAATATGAGTCAGTGGCCAAATGCCCGAATTTTTATCACGTGACCCTGGGGATGCTGCAACGGTCATAAGTGTGAAAAATGGTCATAAGTCGCTTTTTCCGGTGCGGTTATAACCGCCAATGGTCACTAAACGAATGGTTGCAAGTTGAGGATAAGCTGTACTGTGTTTTTTTTTTAGTATATAGATCATGAGAATTTTTAAGGCATTCTGTACACTGGTCTTATTTCTTTAAACTTTTAAGTGCTAATATTTCTGTACAAAAAGGAAAGTCAGAAGTCACTTTTATTATATGTTTTTAAGGTATTTCTGTCACTTTATTTTGTTTTGTACATTCCCTTTTTCCTTTAGGTTTGTATTTTAATGTCAAAACTTAATAAAGATATTATTTTTTAAAAAAATGAATTAATCATATTGCACTGATGAGGTTAATTAGTTGGGTCATGAAACGTCTGCAAGAAAATAACCAAACTCAGAGAGCAGCAAGGACGCCAGTGTCGTCTCCTCCTCCTCTTCCTCCCTTTCTCCTTCTTTACTCCACAAACCCTTCTCCCCTTGAGGAGCACCCGGAGGCTCCAACTGGTGCAGAATGCGGCTGCGCGGGTGGTTATGGGAGCAACATGGCACTCCCGCGTGACACCTCTCCTGCGCGAGCTGCACTGGCTCCCAGTGGTCTTCCGGGTGCACTTCAAGGTTTTGGTTACCACCTTTAGAGCGCTCCATGGCTTAGGACCTGGTTATTTACGGGACCGCCTACTACCACAAACAGCCTCCCACCAGCCCGTATGCTCTCATAGAGAGGGGCTCCTCCGGGTGCCGTCAGCCAAGCAGTGTCGACTGGCGGCCCCCAGGGGGAGGGCCTTCTCTGTGGGGGCACCCACTATCTGGAACGAGCTCCCCCCAGAGATACGGAGGATCCCGGATCTGCGCACCTTCTGCCGCGCCTTAAAGACCTTACTATTTCACCACCGTGCTCTTAAGACCCTCCTGTTCCAGCAAGCCGGCCTGGCCTAATTTTCTCCCCTTTCTTTTAAATTTTTAAACTGAAATTTTTATTTGTTTTAAATTATTGGGATTTTTAATTGTCTTGGGCTAAATTATTTAATTTGGTTTTAAATTGTTTCTAACTTTTGTATTTCTGTATTTTATTCTGTGCCTGTTCACTGCCCTGAGTCCTTCGGGAGTAGGGCGGTATACAAATTTAATAAAACATAAACAAAACATAAACATAAACTGATGATGTTACCTAGTTGGGTCATGAAACGTCTGCAAGAAAACCACCAAGCTCAGAGAGCACCAAGCACTGCACAGTCCTCCTTCCTCTCCTCCTCCTCCTCATTACAAACCCTTATCTCTTCTAGCACTGATGCTTAATTAAATGCTTAATGCTAAAATGCTTAATAAAACATCTGCAAGGAAATCACCAGGCTCAGAGAGCACCTATCGCCCCCTAATTTCAACCTTTGAGCTACAAATATTCTCCTTTATGGGCAAATTAAAATTTGCAACTTTCAGGTTGTACTTCCTATAAAAATTCAATTACCTCCCAAGCCATTTCTTTTTTTTTTTTAAACTTTATTAAACATAAAAAGATAAAATATTAAATCAAGTACATACAAAATACATTTATATTCACCCCATAAAATAAAATGGTGGATGATCTCTGGAGGGCTCGGGACAGGGGTTGTTCCTCTGTCCTGGTCCTATTCGACCTCTCAGCGGCTTTTGATACCATCGACCATGGTATCATGCTGCGACGATTGGAGGGGTTGGAAGTGGGGGCACCGTGTTGCGGTGGTTCTCCTCCTTCCTCTCCGACCAGTCGCAGTCGGTGTTGGCAGGGGGGCAGAGGTCGACCCCAAGGCGCCTTGTATGTGGGGTGCCACAGGGGTCGGTCCTCTCGCCCCTTCTGTTCAACATTTATGTGAAGCCGCTGGGTGAGATCATCCGTGGTTTCGGGGAGAAGTACCATCAGTATGCTGATGACACTCAGCTGTACATCTTAACCCCGGGCCACCCCAATGATGCCCTTGAAGTGATGTCCCGGTGCCTGAAGGCTTACGGATCTGGATGGGGAGAAACAGACTCAGGCTCAACCCATCCAAGACCGAGTGGCTGTGGTTTCCGACGTCCCGATATAGTCAGTTGGTGCCATCACTGACTATTGGGGTGAATCGTTGGCCCCCACGGAGAGGGCTCGCAACTTGGGCGTCCTCCTGGACTCACGGCTGTCTTTGGAAGAGCATTTGACGGCTGTGGCCGGGAGGACTTTTTATCAGGTCCTCCTGATCCACCAGTTGCGTCCCTTTCTGGATCGGGACCCTTATGTATGGTCACTCATGCCCTCGTCACTTCCCGCCTGGACTACTGCAATGCTCTCTACATGGGGCTCCCCTTGAGGAGCACCCGGAGGCTCCAGCTGGTCCAGAATGTGGCCGCGCGGGTGGTTATGGGAGCGACGTGGCGTTCCCATGTGACTCCTCTCCTGCGCGAGCTGCACTGGCTCCCAGTGGTCTTCCGGGTGCGCTTCAAGGTTTTGGTTACCACCTTTAGAGCGCTCCATGGCCTAGGACCGGGGTATCTACGAGATTGCCTTCTGCCACCAGTAGCCTCTCACCGACCAGTACGCTCCCAAAGAGAGGGGCTCCTCCGGGTGCCGTCGGCCAAACAATGTCGACTGGCGGCCCCCAGGGGGAGGGCCTTCTCTGTGGGGGCACCTACGATCTGGAACGAGCTCCCCCCGGAGATATGGACGATCCCGGATTTACGCACCTTCCGCCGTGCCCTCAAGACCTTTTTATTTCAACAGACTGGCCTGGCCTAACTTCCCTTTTAATTGTTAATTTTAAATTTGTTTTAAAACAATGGGGGGTGTTTTAATTTGTTTTGGGCCAAATTATTTAATGTGTTTTTACATTGTCTTTTAAAATTTTGTATTATGTGTGTTTTATCTTTTGGCTGTTCACCGCCTTGAGCCCTTCGGGAGTAGGGCGGTATATAAATTCAATTATATATAAAAAAAATAGAAGAACAATACAAAACAAAACAAACTGAATATATATATCTATATATAGAAAGTGACTTATTACATCATTTATCTTATTTCCGGTGCTTGTTATTAATTTTATTTTCTTGTTTTCTCGTAGAATTTTACATTTACTCTCTTTTCTTTTGACTTGTCCAATCGTACCATCTATTCCGTACAGTATAATATTTTGAGTCTACCTTGTCTTTGAACTCAAATGTTAATTTAGCCATTTCTGCACAATTGTAAATTTTTTGGATTACTAGATGATCTGTTGGCAATTGATCCGTTTTCTAATGTTGTGCTAATGCCAATCTGGCTGCCGTAATTATATGTAAAATTAAATATTTTGTTTCTTTGCTATTTTTTGCTATTTCAATCGCCTCATTTTTCCTACCAAAATTATCCTCAGTTTCCCAACACCCCCCCCCTCCCCAGGGATCTTACAGGTGAATTTATGAATTTATTTATTGATTAGCCCTTGGGCCATATCAAAGGGCAGAGTTCCAAAACAAATCATTACAAAAGTTTGGTAAAACAATTTAAATGAAATTGGAATAACGCACGATTAAAAATGCAATTAGAATAAAATACGATCTAAAATGAAATCGGAATGAAATACAATCATTTGAGATACAATTTAAATACGATTAAAGTTATATTATAATGTCACCCCTGCATCTACCCAATCAGTCTTAAAACTACTATTAAAATTACATTATTAGATCAAATAGTCTTTCCTACAATCTACCACATTCTGCTGCACTAACTTTGTCCTTTTTTTCCATCCACTTTACCGCAAATTTGGCATCTTACAGGTGGGTGAATATAGATCCACAAAGAAAATTACATATGTGGTGGACATGCCCCGAAGCAAAAAGATACTGGAGCAAAATTCGGAGATGGTTGAAAGACATAATTAAAGAAGAAATCGATTTGAATCCAGAAATATTTCTCCTGGGAATGGTAAAGAAAGGGTATGGAAAGGAAAAGGTCCACCTCCTAATATACATAACTACAGCTGCCAGACTGGCGTACGCTCAATACTGGAAAAAGAAAGACCTACCACCAGACGACCTTATAATTAGCAAAATATTAGAGTGTGCAGAGATAAGTAAATTAACGCACGAGATAAATAATGATGAAAATTCAGATTATGATACTGTGTGGGGAAGATGGTACGAATGGATAAATGATAGAATCAAGGAAGGAGTAAAAGGTGTAGAAATTAATTAGAAATGTATAGCATAAATGACACCAGATATTTTTTTCATGTATATATGTACAAACACTGCGAAACCGATGTCAAACAGAATTGTTATTATATTTTATCTGTGTAAAAAAAAATCAATAAAGTGTAAATAAATAAATAAAAAAATAGATCCACAAAGAAAATTACTCATTTAACACAAATTGCATCCCCAGCTGGAAACGGGGATTTGGCTGATGCAGAGAAACTAAATTAAATTTCGTGCCATTTGTGTATTTTGACAGCAACCTGATCTCAGTTTGCACATCCTCATCAACAAGGCAGAAAGAATGGGTAATTAATAAGAGCGAGGCACGACAGGATGGCTTTAACTTTACTTTATAAACATTTATATCTCATCCTGTCTAATGTATACGTACCACCCAGGCTAGCAACCATTATGTCTAGGAACACAATTAATCCTGTTTAAAAACAAACAAATTAAGATTATCTCAAATAAACAAGGCTGTTTAATAAAAACAGGTAGGGAGGCCAGATAAAATTAAATGTTAAGCTTGTTTTTCCACCTCAACTGCTTTGTTGGGTGGACTTCAGCTCCCAGGAATCCCCAGCCAGCAGGCTTTAAGATGGGTGGAAGGAAAGGGGAAAGAGAGGAGGGGCAGGGAAAGGAAAGGAAAGGAAAGGAAAGGAAAGGAAAGGAAAGGAAAGGAAAATATAGAGAAAGGAAGGGAAAAGAAAGGAAAATATAGAGAAAGGAAAGGAAAAGAAAGGAAAGGAAAATATAGAGAAAGGAAAGGGAAGGAAAGGAAAAGAAAGGAAAGGAAAATATAGAGAAAGGAAAGGGAAGGAAAGGAAAGGAAAGGAAAGAAGGAGGAAAGGGAAGGGAAGGGAAGGGAAGGGAAGGAAAGGAAAGAAAGGAAAGGAGGAAAGGGAAGGAAAGGAAAGGAAAGGAAAGGAAAGGAAAGGAAAGGAAAGGAAAATATAGAGAAAGGAAAGGAAAAGAAAGGAAAATATAGAGAAAGGAAAGGAAAAGAAAGGAAAGGAAAATATAGAGAAAGGAAAGGGAAGGAAAGGAAAAGAAAGGAAAGGAAAATATAGAGAAAGGAAAGGGAAGGAAAGGAAAGGAAAGGAAAGAAGGAGGAAAGGGAAGGGAAGGGAAGGGAAGGAAAGGAAAGGGAAGGAAAGGAAAGGAAAGAAAGGAAAGGAGGAAAGGGAAGGGAAGGGAAGGAAAGGAAAGGAAAGGAAAGGAAAGGAAAGGAAAATATAGAGAAAGGAAAGGAAAAGAAAGGAAAATATAGAGAAAGGAAAGGAAAAGAAAGGAAAGGAAAATATAGAGAAAGGAAAGGGAAGGAAAGGAAAAGAAAGGAAAGGAAAATATAGAGAAAGGAAAGGGAAGGAAAGGAAAGGAAAGGAAAGAAGGAGGAAAGGGAAGGGAAGGGAAGGAAAGGAAAGGAAAGGAAAGAAAGGAAAGGAGGAAAGGGAAGGGAAGGAAAGGAAAGGAAAGGAAAGGAAAGGAAAATATAGAGAAAGGGAAGGAAAGGAAAGGAAAGAAAGGAAAGGAAAGGAAAGGAGGGAGGGGAGGGAAGAGGGAGGGGAGGGAAGGAAGAGGGAAGGGAAGGGAAGGAAAGGAGGGAGGGGAGGGGAGGGGGAGAGAAGGAAAGGGAAGGAAGAGGGAAGGCAAGGGAAGGAAACAGAGGGAGGGAAAAGGAAAGGAAGGAAAGGAAAGTAGGGAGGGAGGGAAGGGAAGGGATGGGAATGGAAGGAAAGGAAAGGAAGGAAAGGAAGGAAAGGAAAGGAAAGGAAGAGGGAAGTGAAGGAAAGGAAACGGAGGAAGGGAAGAGGAAGGAAAGAAGGGAAGGGAAGGAAAGGAAAGGAGGGAAGGGAAGGGAAGCGAAGGGAAGGGAAGGAGGGAGGGAAGGGATGGGAGGGGACGGAAGGGAAGGGAAGGAAAGGAAATGGAGGGAGGGGAGGGAAGAGAAAAGGAAGGGAAGGAAAGGAGGGAGGGAAGAGAAAGATAGGACAGGGAAAGGACAGGACAGGGAAGGGAGGGGAGAGGAGGGAAAGGGGAAAGGGGGTTGATTTCTTTCATGACCCATCGGTTTCTTTTCATGGTTGCCCTCGGGCTTCCCAGAAACCTTCTCCAACACCAAAGCTCAAAAGCACCAATGCTCTTCCTCTCCACTTCATAACCGCTCTGCTTAGCAACGAAAATTCTGGCCCCCAACCGTGGTCGGAAATCTAGGACTTCCAATACACTTAAGAAGGTGCGGATTTCTTCTTCTCCTGAGTCCAACTTTCCCTACCTAGAGAGACACAGGATCTTGGTGGAGACCCATCCCAGCATCTGAATATCTGAGGGGCTCCTTGGTGCCCTCTAAGTTTGGTGGTTTTCTTGGAGACGTTTCGTGACCCAACTAGGTAACATCATCAGTGCTAGTAAGCCTTCCAATCTTTGAGGGGCTGCCCCAAAGAAGAGGGGATCAGCCTGTTCTCCAAAGCACCCGAAGGCAGGACAAAAAGCAACAGATGGAAACTCACCAAGGAGAGAAGCAACCTGGAATTAAGGAGAAACTTCCTAACAGTGAGGACAATTAACCAGTGGAACTGCTTGCCACCAGAAGTTGTGGGTTCTTCATCACTGGAGTTTTTTAAGAAGAGACTGGACAGCCACTTGTCTGAAATGACATAGGTTCTTCTGCCTGAGCAGGGGGTTGGACTAGATGACCTCCAAGGTCCCTTCCCACTCTGTTTTCCTGTCCTGTCCTGTTTCCACACCTTCAGAAGATCACCTTCCAGAAGGACATGGCTGCCAGGATTACTCCTACCTCCCACATACATGGCTTGATCCCGAGATCACTTGCGTAGCTTTCCTTAATACTCTTCCTAGCGCGCTCTCTCTCTCTCTCACTCCTGGTGTAAATTTCCCAGAATTGCGTCACTGTGACTTAAGTTCAAGCCAGGTTAGGCTTCTTTGAGATTTGAGACAGGATGGTTTCCTTAATAACCTACCATGGATGGCTTTGCCGAAACCGGCACAGGGATTTTAGTTCCCATCTTTAGTTCCCATCCGGGATAAGCGACGATAAAGGATCGTGGGAATCGAAAAACCTGAAGATTTTCACGCGAGAGACCACCTTGTCGTCTGTCCAAACGGACGACAATTCACACAGATGTGACGTGTGTAAAATAACATAAAAAGTCCACGTTCGAACTGTGCAGCCTTTTGATGCCCACGGGAGATTTTTTAAAGAAGAGATTGGACGGCCTTTCGTCCACAATGGCATAGGCCCATGATGGCCAACCAATGGCACGCGTGTCACAGGTGGCACACGGAGCCATATCGGTGGGCACGTGAGCTCAGCTCCGGCGTGCATGCGTGCGCCGCCCAGCTGTTGTGGCTTTAATAAGACCAACACAACTTTTCAGGGTTAGCCAGAGACATTGTATATTGCGCAATAGGTTCAAAGCTCTGTACGTTGAACAAAGACAGAAATTAGCTACAATGGTTTTTATACCCTTCTAGACAAAGGATTCTGTTAACTCGGCAGTTTAGGTGATCATATACCTTTGTCATTTTTAATTGACACTTCCCAATTACCAAGTTTTACATTTCTCTTTGCCAATTACTGAAGCATAGATTCAAATTATCTCTTGTTGATATTACATGTGGCCATCCTTTGATCTCTTTAACCTTCAAACTGTATATCACCAAATGTCTCTTATCTCTGACAACTGAGGGGCCCCTCTCTGAATGTTTCTACTTCAAAGGAATTCTCTCCTTTCAACTGGAGATAATTGGCTTCCCTCAAACAAGCACATGTCCTTTCTTACAATACTATGAATAAAGAGGGCCCTTCAGTGATCATCCAGCTGGACCCGCTTACCTACCTACATTACAGCTGATTTTTGGGCTTTCTGGGCCCACCGGAAGTAGGGAAACAGACTGTTTCCTGCCTCCGGAGGGCCTCGGTGTGTGTGTGTGTGAGGAAGGCCTGTTTTTTTGCTCTCCCCAGGCTCCAGAGCCTTTCTAGGAGCCTGAGAAGGGTGAAAATGGCTTCTTCTGGTGGTGGTATCCCTCTTCCTCCAGAAAACACATATATTAGGAACTGTTTCCAGATTCCATTGAATTCGTTTACTTTCATTATGCCCCTCCTTACTTTAATATTACAAGTCAATTTATCATTTATGGCAATATCCCATACTTCCTTATACCATTCTTCCAAACAATAATCACCTTGTGTCTTCCAGTTCCTAGAAATCATTAACCTTGCTGCGGTCAACAAATTTATTATCAATTCTTTAGTCTCTTTTTTTACATTTTATATCTTCCAATAGTGAGAGTAATGCTACCTTTGGTGCCTCTTCTACCTTTATTCCTACAATTTCTTCTATCTCCTTAAACACCATCTCCCACAATTTTTGCACAAATTTACACTCCCGCCACATATGTAAGTATGTTCCTTTTTCCCCACAACCTCTCCAACAGTTATCTGAATAGTGCTGATTCATATTGCTTAATCTAACCGGAGTTAAGTACCACCTCCATACCATTTTGTAGTAATCCTCTTTTATTCTTACTGACATATTTCTCAACACTCTTTGTTGCCAAATTCTGTCCCAACTCTGTTGCCCTATTTGTATCTTCAAATCGGGTTTCCCATACCGTCTTTCCTAAATTTCCCCTCTCCTCTTCCTCCAACAATATTTTATAGATTCCGCTCATTAAGCCTTTTATCCCTTTATTTTCTTCCTTTACAGTTTGATTTTTTTTCCAATTAATTCCTCAAACCTCGTTAACTCTCTACACTCTCCATTTTCTCTTATCCAATTTTTAGTCCATTGTTCCACTTGGCTATAATTTAACCAAGACAACCGTTTCCCTCCTAGAACCTCTTCCAATTCCCCACGTGTCCTCATTCCTCCTAACCATTCCCTTAGTTTCATTTTATTTTTCTCTTTTAACATTTCATTCACTTTATTCTTCAAATTCCCTGGGAACTTTTCCAAAATTATTACCGGTGATAATGGAAAGTTCTTCGGAAACAACCTCCCTTTATATTTACTCCAAATTTCCCAAGAAGAAGCTTTGAGATTTTGGAAGCAGGAATGATCCCGAGGGGTGGGGGAGCACTCGTTGATTGTTTGTATTGTGTATATTGTTATATATTATATATTATGATTCAAAAAAAAAAAATGGCCTTCCCCACCACCTTTGAAGGCCCTCCGGGGGACCGGAAGTTGGCAAACAGGCCGTTTCCGGCCTCCGGAGGGCCTCCAGGCGGGGTGGGGAAGGCCTTTTTCACCCTCCCCAAGCTCCTAGAAAGGCTCTTGAGCCTGGGGAGGTCGAAAAATTGGCCTACCAGGCCCACCGTGCCGTCATGTGCCAAAAGTGTGGGGGAGCGTGGGGGAGTCACACGCATATGCGTGGGGGTGGGGCGCATAGAATTATGGGTGTGGGCACGCACACGCACGACCCCCCCCCCCGTTCCCCCGACTTTTGGCATGCGATGGCAAAAAGGTTAGGCCATTGGGTCTCCTTCTTGAGCAGGGAGTTGGACTAGAAATCCCACTCTGATTTTCCGGTTTGCAGACATCATCAGTACTAGAAGGAAGAGAGATATGGGGGGGGGAGGAGGAGGAAGACCGTGGGGTCCTTGGCGCTCTCTGAGTTTGGCGGTTTTCTTGCAGACATTTCACGACCCAACTAGGTAACGTCATCAGTGATGGAAGGGAGTGAGGAGAGGGGAGGATTGTGAAATTCTTGGTGCTCTCTGAGCTTGGTTGTTCGCAGACGTTTCATAACCCAACTTAGTAACATCATCCATCCTAGAAGGAAATGGGGTTTGCGGAAAGGAGGAGGAGGAGGAGGAGGAGGAGGAAGAGGAAGAGGAGGAGGAGGAGGAGGAGGAGGAGGAGGAGGAGGAGGAGGAGGAGGAGGAGGAGGAGGAGGAGGAGAATTGTGGGGTCTTTGGTGCACTCTGAGCTTGGTGGTTTTCTTGCAGATGTTTCATTACCCAACTAGGGAACATTATCAGTGCCAGAAGAAGGGAGGAGGAGGAGGAGGATGACGACTGTGGAGTCCTTGATGCTCTCTGAGTTTGGCTGTTTGCAGACGTTTCATGACCCAACTTAGTAACATCATCCATCCTAGAAGGAAACAGGATTTGCGGTGGCGGAAGAGGAGGAGGACGACGACGACGACAAATGTGGGGTCCTTGATGCTCCCTGAGCTTGGTAGTTCTCTTGCAGGCGTTTCATTACCCAACTAAGTAACATCGTCAGTGCTAGCATCTGTAGCACTGATGATGTTACTTAGTTTGGTAATAAAACGTCTGCGAGGAAACCACCAAACTCTGGGAGCACTGAGGACCCCACTGCAAAAAAAATGACCGTCCATCCTCTGAACAGCCCCCCTAAAAGTCCATTGTATCTCAAAGTGTCCAGACGAATCGAATTAATGACGGGAAATACATCTGTGTGTATTGTTCGTGTCACAGAGAAATGATTCAGACGTGTGTGTTGTTTTTTCCATAATGATGTTGTTTTGCAGGTGAGCTAAATGTGGATTTAACAGACTTTTGAGATCCACCTCTCCTCCCCTCCCCTCCTGTTAATCCAGGTGTTTACTATGTAATATAGGTAGTCCTCCACTTACAACAGTTTGTTTAGTGACCGTCCAAAGTTACAACGGCACTGAACAAAAGTAACTTAGGACCGTTGTTCACACTTACGACCGTTGCAGCATTCCCCGTGGTCACGGGATCAAAATTCGGATGCTTGGCAAGTGGCTCATATTTATGACGGTCGTAGTGTCCCGGGGTCTTACGTGATCCTTTTTCTGACGGGCAAAGTCAACGAGAAAGCTGGATTCGCTTAACAACCTTGTTACTCCCTTAACAACTCCAGTGATTCATTTAACAACCGTGGCATGAAAGGTGCTAAAAATGAGGCAAACTTCACTAATGTCTGGCTTAGCGACAGAAATTTTGGGCTCAATTGTGGTCGTACAATGAGGACTACCCGTATTTCTTTATTTCTTTAAGCTTTAAAATCGGATTTATCTCCCCTAAAATGCCCATGGGACGGCTTAAAAATAAGCAAAAACCAACAGTGGAATAAAGATGTATTTTGTACATTGGGATTAACAGTATTTAACAATGTATTTTGTACATTGGGATTAACAGTGGAAGGATAAAAGAAAAGGTTAAATTAGAAAATTGATAGCTATAATAATTGGGATATTGTTTAAGCATGTATAACAATTGTGATAATTTGAGGATTTATTACCTACGTGAAAAAGAAAAGAAAACTGAAACAATATATGATTATGATTTATAAACAAAAATTACTTAATTGGTATTATATAAATGGTATGGTTTGATAGATAGAATTTAGGATAATTGGGAAATTGTGTTGAAAAGCATTATTTGAACTAAGAACTATGTTTAAATGTTAAATTGCTATATTTCTAAAATTAAAAAGATAAGATTTAAATTTGATAAAGTAATAATGGAATAAAGATTTAATGAGCATAATGATATATAAATATGTTTGAATTGTATTGTTAATAGTGAGGATTTAGGGTAAGAATTGTTGTATTATGAGTTATTAATTGAATTAAGAATTAAGGTGAGTTAATAGAAGGGTTATTGTTTTGATTAAGTAAATATGTGTTAATTTTTTTAAGATGGTATTAGTTGAATATGTGATATAAGATTTAGAAATAAGTGCTATGGCAAAATAGTATAGATAAGTTTTTGTTAAAAATTGAACAAAGTGGATCAAAGCTCTGTTCCGAAAGGATGTAATTTGTATGTTTGGAAAAAAATAAAAAACCTTTTTGCAAAAAAAACAAAAAAAAACAGCAAAAACCGAGCGTATCGAAAATGCCATCCACACTATAAAACCGATCAAGTTGTTTTATCCCTGCCTGGGACTGACAAACGCATATTATTATTATTATTATTATTATTATTATTATTATTATTATTATTATTATTATTATTTAATCTTTAGTGAGATTCACAGCCTTTGAGGCTGGTTAATAGCTCAGCAGCTCGAGTCCTAACCAAGGACCTAGGAACTGTTCAGGTATCGTCGGAAGATGTAAGCTGTTCCGAGTAAGGTGGTTTTTTGGAGAGTCAAAATGTTCAAGTCCGGCAAATTTAGGATTTCTAAATAGCGGGGTAGCCCTTTGGGTATTGCTCCGAGGGCTCCAATTACAATCGGGACAACACACGATTTCTTTTTCCACAGTCGCTCAACTTCAATTTGCAAGTCCCGGTACTTTGTGATTTTTTCTTGCTGCTTATCTTCAATTCGTGCATCACCAGGTATTGCAATGTCAATTATTATTATTATTATTATTATTATTATTATTATTATTATTATTATTATTATTATTATTATTATTATTATTATTATTTTTATTATTATTATTTCAATTTATATGCCGCCTTTCTCCGGAGACTCAGGGCGGCTTACAATGCATTTAAAAAACCATTATAAAAACATTTAAAAATTATTATTATTTTTTTTGCTTTAATTTACATGCCACCCTTCTCCAGAGACTCAGGGTGGCTTACAATGCGTTAAGCAATAGCCTTCATCCTTTTGTATATTTATACAAAGTCAGCTTATTGCCCCCACAATCTGGGTCCTCAATTTACCTACCTTAGAAAGGATGGAAGGCTGAGTCAACCTTGAGCCTGGTGAGATTCGAACCTGCAGTAATTGCAAGCAGCAGATGTTAATAACAGTGCTTTAGTCCACTGTACTACAGGCTCCATTCAGGGTTTTAATATTTTATTAATATTTGGGGAAAGGATGCCATTAAAAGTGAAAAAGACACAACCTCTCGGCTGAGTTTACATCACAATCGAGGGCGCCCACTCAGATCACATAAGGTTTCATCACCAATTTCTAAATTCTTCGCCGCCTCCTCTTTTGGGATATGACACAGCTTCGATGGTGATCCTTTTAGCCTTCCAGTCACCAATTCCCCAACCGAAGGGTGGGGAGAATGGGAACTGGAGTCCCACTTCCTGGAAAGTTCCAGGTTGGGGAAATTGAGGTCATTTTTGAGGTGTTGCTTGGAGAACCCTGACAGTCACGCCCTTCCAAAATCGAATGTCTGTTGTTTCCTTTCTTCACACATCACAGATTGTCCTCAATTTACAACAGTTCATTTGGTGACGGTTCAAAGTTACAACGGCGTGGAAAAAAGGGACGTATGACCCAGTAGTGGGTTTCAAATCGCTTCGCTATCGGTATTGCGCGCTCGCGGCACTTCTGCACAGAGCGTTTTTGATGACGTCTGGGCGGGTGGGCGGAGCCTACCGCCACCGCCACTAGCGGTTCGCGCGAACCGGGAGCAACCCACCACTGCGTAGGGCCGTTTTTTCACACTTAACGACCGTTGCAGCAGGTCAGGTGATGAAAATTGGGACCCTTGGCAACTGGCGACTTTTTGACAAGCAAAATCCATGAGGAAGCCGGATTCACTTTACAAACGGTGTTACTAATTAAACAACTGCAGTCATTCGTTTAACAACTGTGACAAGAAAAGTCGTAAAGTGGGGCAAAACTCACTTAGCAACTGTCCCTGCTTAGGGACGAAAATTTGGGGCTCAATTGAGAGTTCGCAAGTTGAAGCCTACTTGTATTTCTATACAATATATATTTCTATTATTTCGGTATATTTCAACTATTATTTCTACATATATTTCTATTTCTATTTATTTCTATTATTTCTATTTCTATTTATTTCTATTATTTCTATTATCTCAATATACTATTATTTCTATTTCATTTCTATTTTCTTTTCTTTTTTTTTTTGACAAGTTTTATTGGTTTCCCCCCAATACACATCCACATATTTTTTGAAATAGAGTATTTATCATATATCATATCATATCATCATATCATATTATATCATATCATACATTTCATATCATATCATATCATATCAAATTCATCATATCCAAATATATTTTACTTAGTTTCTGCCAAAGTGTTCTTTTTCCATATTTGTTAATCAAATCTTAATTTTTTTATTCTTATTTTTATAAACAGTATCTTCTTTCTCCTTCAAATTCTATTTTTTCTATTCTCTTTTCATTATTTCTATTTATTTCTACTTCTATAATTTCTACATATTTCTATTTCTATTTATTTCTATAATTTCTATATTTCTATTTCTATCTATTTCTATTATTTTAATCTATTTCTAGTTGTTTCTATTATGTCGATACAACTTCTATTAGTTCTACTTCTATTAGTTCTATTTCTATATATTTTTATTATTTCTATTTATTTCTACTTCCTATTTCTGTTTCTAAGCCTGGCAACCTGAGAAACTCTCATCTCAAAAGCAAAGTGCTGAGCTGTCCTCCTTGAATCAGGTACAACAAGTTGAGAGCTATTCAAGCCATATTCCAACTACGAGAACTATAAAGTAAACAAAAAAGAATAAGGAATAAGCACATCCCTAACCACTTTGAATCTCTCCCAAATCTAAAAAATAAAGTCCAGAAAAGAAAAGAAAAAAGGGAAGTTAAAAAAAAAGAATTTAAAGAAAAAACATTACAAATTCCAGAAAGCAAAAGGATGAAGGCCCATCGTTACCTTCCTTACTGAAGCTCCATCAGCTGATAAAGGAATCGGGAGAAAATCAGAATAAATTCCACCTTTCTGCTAAACTTGGATTGATTCCATCAAAACCTCTGAGTCAAGATACGGCCGCCCCACGAAATAATCCTTAAAATTTGGGAATCCGGCGTTCCCCGGCCGAGTCAAGTGCAGTTTCCCTGGATAAATACACCTTGGTGATGCTTTCTTTTGACTTCACCTGAGCCGCAAAGGGTGGAGAGAAGGAAACTTGTTGGACCACAAATTTCTGAGGCACTCGGAAAATGTTTCCGCTGATAATTAGCCATGGAAATGAGGCTGACTCACGGGAGCGATGACTTCTGGATCCCTGAATTGCACGCTTGCAAAAAAAAAAAGTTTCATCCTTTCTGATCTCTTTTTGGCTTTCTTAATTGGCTGACGAGGAACGATTTCAATCGGAATAGAGCTGGAAGAGACCTTGGAGGTCTTCTAGTCCAACCCCCTGCTTAGGCAGGAGACCCTATAGAAATGGTTGTCCTATCTCTTCTTGAAAACCTCCAGTGATGGAGAAGGGAGGGAGGAAGGAAGGAAGGAAGGAAGGAAGGAAGGAAGGAAGGAAGGAAGGAAGGAAGGAAGGAAGGAAGGAAGGAAGGAGTTAGTAGAATTGTAAAATTAGGTTTAATAAATTGTGTTGCTTTTAGAAGAAAGAAGAAAGTGGAAGAAAGAAGGAGGAGGAGGAAGGAAGGAAGGAAGGAAGGAAGGAAGGAAGGAAGGAAGGAAGGAGTTAGTAGAATTGTAAAATTAGGTTGAATAAGTTGTGTTGCTTTTGGAAGAAAGAAGAAAGTGGAAGAAAGAAGGAGGAGGAGGAAGGAACGAAGGAAAGAAGGAAGAAAGGAAGGAGTTAGTAGAATTGTAAAATTAGGTTTAATAAGTTGTATTGCTTTTCAGAAGAAAGAAGAAAGTGGAAAAAAGGAGGAGGAGGAGGAAGGAAGGAAGGAAGGAAGGAAGGAAGGAAGGAAAGAAGGAAGGAAGGAGTTAGTAGAATTATAAAATTAGGTTTAATAAGTTGTGTTGCTTTTCAGAAGAAAGAAGAAAGTGGAAAAAAGGAGGAGGAGGAGGAAGGAAGGAAGGAAGGAAGGAAGGAAGGAAGGAAGGAGTTAGTAGAATTGTAAAATTAGGTTTAATAAGTTGTGTTGCTTTTAGAAGAAAGAAAAAAGTGGAAGAAAGAAGGAGGAGGAGGAAGGAAGGAAGGAAGGAAAGAAGGAAGGAAGGAAGGAGTTAGTAGAATTGTAAAAGTAGGTTTAATAAGTTGTGTTGCTTTTGGAAGAAAGAAGAAAGTGGAAGAAAGAAGGAGGAGGAGGAAGGAAGGAAGGAGTTAGTAGAATTGTAAAATTAGGTTTAATAAGTTGTGTTGCTTTTAGAAGAAAGAAGAAAGTGGAAGAAAGGAGGAGGAGGAGGAGGAGGAGGAAGGAAGGAAGGAAGGAAGGAAGGAAGGAAGGAAGGAAGGAAGGAAGGAAGGAGTTAGTAGAATTGTAAAAGTAGGTTTAATAAGTTGTGTTGCTTTTGGAAGAAAGAAGAAAGTGGAAGAAAGAAGGAGGAGGAAGGAAGGAAGGAAGGAGTTAGTAGAATTGTAAAATTAGGTTTAATAAATTGTGTTGCTTTTAGAAGAAAGAAGAAAGTGGAAGAAAGAAGGAGGAGGAGGAAGGAAGGAAGGAAGGAAGGAAGGAAGAAAGGAAGGAAGGAAGGAAGGAAGGAGTTAGTAGAATTGTAAAAGTAGGTTTAATAAGTTGTGTTGCTTTTGGAAGAAAGAAGAAAGTGGAAGAAAGAAGGAGGAGGAGGAAGGAAGGAAGGAAGGAAGGAAGGAAGGAAGGAAGGAGTTAGTAGAATTGTAAAATTAGGTTTAATAAGTTTTGTTGATTTTAGAAGAAAGAAGAAAGTGGAAAAAAGGAGGAGGAGGAGGAAGGAAGGAAGGAAGGAAGGAAGGAAGGAAGGAGTTAGTAGAATTATAAAATTAGGTTTAATAAGTTGTGTTGCTTTTGGAAGAAAGAAGAAAGTGGAAGAAAGGAGGAGGAGGAAGGAAGGAAGGAAGGAAGGAAGGAAGGAAGGAAGGAAGGAAGGAAGGAAGGAAGGAGAATAACAGAGTTGGAAGGGACCTTGGAGGTCTTCTAGTCCAACCCTCTGCTCAGGCAGGAGACTCTATACAAATGGTTATCCAATCTCTTCTTGAAAACCTCCAGTAATGGAGCATCCACAATTAAACAGAATAACAGTTGGAAGGGACCTTGGAGGTCATCTAGTCCAACCCCATGTTCAAGCAGGAGACTCTATACAAACGGCTGCCCAGTCTCTTCTTAAAAGTCTCCAGTGATGGAGCACCCACAATTTCTGGAGGCAAGCTGTTTCACTGGTTAATTGTTGTCACTGTTAGGAAGTTTCTCCTTAATTCCTTAATTTTTTTCAAGAATGTTTTGTTTGTTTGATCGCAAGTTGCGTTGATCAGAAACGAGGATCAATCTGTTGTCTGTGTGAATCAGAGGGTTGCGGAGAACTTTCTTTTTCCAATAAAAATTTAATACATTTTACTAAAATTTTAATTTTAATAATTTTTTTTAAAAAAATTAAATGTAATAAATGTTATAACTTCATAATAATGTTAATAATTTCTCAAATAACCAAAATAATGTAATCATTCAAATTCTTAAGAGAAATTCCTTGTGTGCCTAACCACACTTGGCCAAAGAAAGTAGAGATTAAACTTCAATTAAAATATATAAAAACTTTTCCTAAACATTTAAATACAGCTTGACTACAGTGAGATACGCTCTTAAATTAAGCGTTTGGCCCTATTCCTCATCATCTTTTTACATTTATTGTGAAACAAATCCCTCAGTTGTTTTTGAAGCTGTTAGAAAAATATGGGGGAGCTAGTATGATTTGGGGATATGAAATATTAAGCTGCCTCAAGGTTTTTTAAAGAAGAAACTCCAAGAGCTGCCTCTTGAAGATAATTGAGTGTGTTTTCCTGCACCTTGTGAAGGGTTAGAGTAGAGGATCTTTAGGGCACTTCCTTCAAATTCCACAGTTTTGGGACTTTATAATTTTATAAGATGGGGGAATTGTTTGCTCGGCTTTGGACCCTAAGCAGGTAATTTTACTGAGGCCAGAAAATACTTGGGAGATAGACTTCTCCCTACAAAAATGCACGTTGACAGCAGTTTTCAAATAGCCTAACATTATTCTAGCCAAAATTAATGTTGACTAAATGTGGCATTTCTCTTAAGGCCTTTAACGGTACAACAGAGACAAGTCACAAGAGTTTCCTGGGTTTGGGTTATTAACAGAATTGCAAAATGAGATTTAATAAGTTGTTGTTGCTGCTGCTGCTATTGTAAGAAAGAAGAAAGGACAAGGAGAAGGGAGGGAGGGAGGGAGGGAGGGAAGGAAGAAAGGAAGGAAGGAAGGAAGGAAGGAAGGAAGGAAGGAAGGAAGGAAGGAAGGAAGGAAGGAAGGACAGAAGGAGTTAGAATTGTAAAATTAGGTTGAATAAGTGTTGCTTTTGGAAGAAAGAGGAAAGTGGAAGAAAGAAGGAGGAGGAGGAAGAGGAGGGAAGGAGGGAAGGAAGGAGTTAGTAGAATTGTATAATTAGGTTGAATAAGTTGTGTTGCTTTTGGAAGAAAGAAGAAAGTGGAAGAAAGAAGGAGGAGGAGGAAGAGGCAGAGGAGGAAGGAATGAGGGAAGGAAGGAGTTAGTAGAAATGTAAAATTAGGTTGAATAAGTTGTGTTGCTTTTGGAAGAAAGAAGAAAGTGGAAGAAAGGAGGACGAGGAGGAAGAGGAAGAGGAAGAAGGAAGGAAGGAAGGAAGGAAGGAAGGAAGGAAGGATGGAGGGAAGGAACGAGAGGAGAATTCTAAAATTGGGTTTAATAAATTGTGTTGCTTTTGAAAGAAAGAAGAAAGTAGAAGAAAGAAGGAGGAGGAGGAAGAGGAGGAAGGGAAGGAAGGAAGGTGGGAAGGAAAGAGTTAGTAGAATTGTAAAATTAGGTTGAATAAGTTGTGTTGCTTTTGGAAGAAAGAAGAAAGTGGAAGAAAGAAGGAGGAGGAGGAAGAGGCAGAGGAGGAAGGAAGGAGGGAAGGGAGGGAGGGAGGGAGGGAGGGAGGGAGGAAAGGAAAGAAAGAAAGAAAGAAAGAAAGAAAGAAAGAAAGAAAGAAAGAAAGAAAGAAAGAAAGAAAGAAAGAAAGTGTTGCAATATTTTTAGGATCAGACTCAATAATAATAATGAGAGTTAGAGGTTTAAATATATTTCTCTTTAATTATAATAGGCATTCTATATTCACTGAATATTCACAGATAGAAGCAAAGAAAATGGTGAAGGTGGCTCCTTATATATACAAAGGGTGGAGCCAAGAGTGGGAGTGGTGAATTATGAATACATTAAGAGTCAAAGAATAAGTTAACCCCTGATATCCCATATATACATTATTTACACATTAGGGAATAAGGCATTTACATCTGACAAATCCCCTCTAAATGCCGGTTCGCTATACAACACCAATTACATTCAGATTCAGGACAATATAAGACATACAATTTGGAAGTTAAGTATTTGTGCTGTTTAGAAGGTAAAGGCTTCGTCAATATGTCAGCTAATTGTTCAGAGGTATCACAATGCACTGCTTTGATAAATCCATCTTGAGACAATTGTCTCACATGCTTAAATTTTATATCTATATGCCTGGATCTTTGTCCAATGGCATCGGATCTAGATATTTCAATGGCCGCTTTATTGTCTTCATGCATAACAAAAGGCAAAGCAGGTTTTTTCCAAACATCTGAAATTAAATCATTAAACCATACAAGGTTATTTGCAGCTTTGGATAAACAAACATATTCCGCTTCTGTGGTTGAAGTGGCTACCAGTTCTTGTTTACCAGTGTACCAGTAAACTGGACAGTCATTTAACAGAAAAATATAACCAGAAGTACTTTTTCTGCATGATATATCTCCAGCCCAATCCGCATCTGCGTAACATGTAAGTTTTGGTTCTTTATTATCACTAGGTTCTAATACTAGGCAAAAGTCTAATGTACTTTTCAGATATCTTAAAATTCTTTTGACAGCTTCCCAGTGATACATTGTTGGTTTGCTAACGTGCCTTGATAATAAATTGAGTGGTAATGCAATATCTGGCCTGGTCCAATTAGATATATAAAGAAGTGAACCTATGACTGATCTATAAAATGTATTATCCTTGAATTCAGGGGAAGATTCATCAGTATTTCTAAGGAAATCAGTTTGCATAGGAGTGTCACAGGGTTTGGCATTGTTTAAATTGCATTTGTTTAGAAGTTCAATAATCTTATCTTTCTGAGTAAGTTTGAATCCCCTTCTAGTTTTGTTAATTTGTACACCAAGGTATTTGTTTACTTTACCTAGAGATTTCAACGAGAAATGTTCATTTAGCTTGTTTACAAAGATTTCTCTTCTCTCTTTGTGTTTTCCTATATATAAAATATCATCTACATAAATCAATACAAATTCAATGTGATCATCACTCTTTTTGACAAAGAAACAGTTATCAGCAGTGGTAGCGTTGAAATCCATGGTCTTAAGTACTTTTACCAAGCAATCGTACCATCTTTTGCCAGATTGCTTTAATCCGTATAAACTCTTGTTCAATAGCCAAATTTCATTTTTATTAGTGTATTGACTGTGAGGTGCTCTTACATATATTTCCTTATCTAGTTTTGCGTGTAGGTACGCAGTCTGTATGTCATATTGAAATACATCAAGATTGAGTGTGGATGCTACTACTAGAGCTGTTTTAACACTCTCTGTTCTTACTGTGGGGGAGTATGTGTCAGTATAGTCCTCCGGATATTTTTGTGCATAACCTTGTGCAACCAATCTAGCTTTGTATAAGGTATTGCCTCCTTCTAGGTTCTTAATTTTATAAATCCACCTGGTACCAATAATTGTTTTATCTTTAGGTGCAATCGCAGGTGTGAATACATTTAATCCTTGCAAACTTTCCATCTCTTTTTTCATAGCTAGTTCCCATTTTTCTTTTTCTTCACGAGGGAGTTTTAATACTTCCTCATATGTATTAGGTGTTATTTGTTCACCATCCATATGCATTATGTAATCTCTGTATTTATTTGGTATTTGATTTCTGTTGTTTCTAATAGCTCTTTCTGGTTTGCTATGGTAGTCATGCAAATATCTTGCTTCCTTTTTTGTTAATGTGTCTGTCTTTATTTTATGTTGACTATTTGTCCATGTTTTGGTTTTGTTTTTATTTTTGTTGACATTTTGATTTTCTATTGTCCCTTCCTCATGAGATTTGGTATCTTTGCATTTATTTGGAAATATTTCATTAAGATGTAATTTAGACCAGTTGGCCTGTTCATGGAACACAGCTGTTCTGGAAACTATAAATTTATTATTATTATCAATGAATCTGTACCCTTTGGTGCCAGTTTCATATCCCATAAATCTTAGTCTTCTGGATACGTTTTCTCCCTTTCTTCTCAATTGTTTAGGTATGTGTACGTCTGCAGTGACCCCAAATATGTGCATGTGTGCTAATTTTGGTTTCCTATTATACATCACCTCATATGGTGTCTTATTCACAATACTGGACCAGGTTCTATTTTGAGTGTAATTTGAATAATGTAGGGCTTCTGACCAAAATTGTTTGCCTAAACCAGCATCCTCTAATGTGCACCTAATCATGGTTTGTAATGTGGAATTCTTTCTCTCTACAATCCCGTTTCGGAACGCAGAAAATGGACTAGACGTGTAATGTAGCATTCCTCTATCCTTTAACCATTGGGAGAATTCTTTAGACATGAATTCACATCCCCTATCTGTCATAATTTGTTTTATTCTGATATTATGTTGTGTTTCTATGCGTTTGTAAAATTCCTTAAATTTTTGAAAGGTTTCATCCTTGTGTTTTAATGTGTAAACAAAACCATAGCGACTGTAATCGTCTACTATTGTTAGGAAGTAACGTTTTCTATAAGTGATTGATGGAGTTAATGGGCCAACTAAGTCCATGTGTACTAAGTCAAAAATTTTGTTAGTTGATCTGGTGAATTTTTTTGGCCTGGGACTAGTTTTTAATTTAGTAGATTTACATACTGAGCATTCCAAATAATTTTCACAATTTTTTATTTTGACACCTTCTGCGTGTTCAGTCATTTTTTGTACTACAGGAAAACTTGCATGTCCTAACTTCCTATGTAAGATATGAGCACACTCGTCATGAATTGGTTTACCTATTTTTGGTTTCTTCTCATTGTGTGTATCTGTGTGATCATGAGATATTTTACATTCATCATTGTCACTGTTACTAATATTTTCATCATCTGCCTCAATACAATCTTCCATATTTGAATCAATGTTATGTAACCATCTTTCTTTTGTTATCAGATAGGGTAGGCCTCCTTTAATCATCACAGTGCCTACATTTGTTTTATTCTTCTCTAAAGTTGCTTTTCCCTTTGAGAAAACTATATTGATGTCAGAATCTCTGCTTAGTTTTATGGCACTTAGTATGTTATGAGGTATTTCTGGTATTAACAATACCCCCTCTATTTTTCCTAGACCAGGCAAGGTCACATTCCCTCTGCCTAATACTTGAACTTTTTCTTGATTAGCTACCGTTATTACAAACTTATCTTCTGTAAATGAAGACAATATATTTTTGTTATTAGTGGTGTGATTAGTTGCCCCAGAATCAATAAGCCAATTATTGTTCTCATTTTGTTGCGTTTTAGTGCTGTCTTGTTTATTTAGTCCATTCAGTGAACCAGATTTTCTCTCTTTTGAATTTTCTCTGCCCCCTCTACTTTCTCTGTAATTTGGTGGGCTTCTATATTTATGTCTATCTGTGGAAGACTGTCTATAATTGTATTTATTCCTATATTCTGACCTATGTCTTTCCTTTGAAATTTTGGGACAATCTCTTCTATTGTGTTCCCTGGACCCACAATTGTGGCATTTAAAAGTTTCATTATATTTTTCTTGGAAAGCTACCTTCCTAAAAGATTTGTGTTCTGTGTGATTGCTATAACGATTTTTTCTTGAATTGTCTTCTGCTATCAATTTGTTAGACAGACTTTCTATTGATAAATATCCTAGATTGATGGTGTCTAAGTGTGACATAAAACTATCCCATGATGAATCAAGTGAGTTGATAATAACACTTTTCATTGTTTGATCTGAAATCACTTCCCCCCTCAAATGCAGCTCAGCTCTTATTTTGTTTAAAGATATTAAATGCTCACTTATGGAAACCCCTGGTTTTACTCTGGAAGAAAAGAAGTCCTTAGACATTCTTGTGGTGGTAGCTACACTATCGCTGTGAAACAAATTAAACATGCATTGAATTATTTCTGAAACAGTTAGATTTGGTTTGATGCTATGATACATTGCAGGAGACACGCTAGATATTATTAAGAAAAATGCCTTATGGTGTAAACAATCTATTTTTAAAGTCCAAGGTCTTCTTGGGGGACTAGTGATAAAAAATAGTAAATTTTCTTTCATAAAGACAACCTGGAGCTGTTGATACCATTCTTGTAAATTAATGCCATCAACCCTAAGTTTTGGGAAGTCACTGGGTAAGTTACCCACATTATTTTGTCCATTACTTACAACCTGAGGTAGTCCGTGGTCTCGCAAGTGTAGGAAATTGCAAAACGGCATGGGGATGCTCGCAACGAGTCTGCGCGGTTCTCTGGCCAGTTCAAGTCTTTCCGGACCGTCTACGTAGTTTCGCACATGCGCGTTGTTCATTTCTTCTTTGACGTCGTTCTCGGAAGGTTCTCTCCATTGTAGCTCGCTCGCTTCGCTCCTCTTCAGACGAGTCGGTCTCTGGCTCGGTCTTAGGAGTTCTGATGGCGGCGGCTGTTCTTCTCTTTCTTTTGGGTGCGTTGGCACTTGCTTCGGTCTGCGGTGTAGGGCGGAATCGACATGGCTCTCTGGGCTCGGGCGTCGTCGTTCTCGAAGTCAGGATGGGAGCGTGCAGGTCTTGAAGTATCGGCTTGTTCGCTTGCTTCTTCGTTGGCGCTTTGGAAATTTTTAATTTTGGCCCAAATGCAGCAAAAAGCGTCTTCATTGCTGACTTTACTTGGGATTTCGTTAAGTCGTCTTCATTTTCTGATTCTGGCTCTTCCGAAGAGTTTGAATCCTCCTTTTCACTTTCGTTGTCTGTTAACGTTTTTCGCGCCAGAAATTTTGAACTGAGCATTTTGATTGGCTCTGTTTCGCTCACTTTGGAGGCTTGTTGGAACCAAGATGGCTGCCATTCAAAATTTCGCGCGGGATCACATTTTTTCTTTTTCATAACGACTTTCTCTGTAGTCATATCACTCACAGTTTTTTGGTCTTTGGGTTTCTCTTTAGCGATGTTTTTCTCTCTCGCTGCTCCGCTGTTCTTCAGCATTTCTTGGAGGTTCGCGATGAGGCTTTCATCATTCTTCTGGCTTTTTAATAACTTCAATATCTCTGACCTGAGTTCGTTATTTTCTATTTCGATTTCCTCCTGGCCATCATTTTCATTTATTAATTCTTCTTCTTCAGTGGTGTATTCTTCGGATTCTCTCGAAATCGCGTTTGTGGATTCGTTGATTATTTCTTGTTCAGTTTCTATTTCTTTGCTGTAGGCCCTGGTGTTGGGCCTATCTTTCTTAGACATTTTTAGGTATTTATTGAGTCAATTAACCATCCTCTGCTACCAGCTTGTTGCAATATTTTTAGGATCAGACTCAATAATAATAATGAGAGTTAGAGGTTTAAATATATTTCTCTTTAATTATAATAGGCATTCTATATTCACTGAATATTCACAGATAGAAGCAAAGAAAATGGTGAAGGTGGCTCCTTATATATACAAAGGGTGGAGCCAAGAGTGGGAGTGGTGAATTATGAATACATTAAGAGTCAAAGAATAAGTTAACCCCTGATATCCCATATATACATTATTTACACATTAGGGAATAAGGCATTTACATCTGACAGAAAGAAAACAAATATTTGCATTTCAGTTGGGGTTAAATAGACTTAAACAGACTGCAGCATTTCGAAAAAGGGCGGCTCCAAACATAATTTTAATAATAATAATAATAATAATAATAATTTTATTTCTATACCGCCCTTCTCCCGAAGGACTCAGGGCGGTGTACAGCCTAATTAAAAACAGAATAAACATCAATTTAAAATAATTTAAAAATATTAAATAAATTTGGCTTAATTTAAAACCCCAAAAATTTAAAACATCCAATTTAAAATTATGTTGCTAACCCAGCCTGGCGGAATAACAAGGTTTTGATGGCACAGCGAAATACACGGAGGTCAGAAATCTTACGAATTTCCAGGGGCAGTTCATTCCACAGGGCTGGGGCTCCCACAGAGAAGGCCCTCCCCCTGGGTGTCGCCAGCCGACATGACTTGGCCGATGGCACCCTGAGGAGACCCTCTCTGTGGGAGCGGACTGGCCGGTGGGAGGCTATTGGTGGCAGAAGACGGTCTCGAAGGTACCCGGGTCCAATGCCATGGAGCGCTTTAAAGGTGGTAACCAACACCTTGAATCGCACCCGCAAGACCACTGGGAGCCTGTGCAGCTCGCGCAGGAGGGGTGTCACGTGGGCGCAACGGGTTGCACCCATAACCACCCGCGCGGCCGCATTCTGGACCAGTTGGAGCCTCCGAGTGCTCTTCAAGGGGAGCCCCATGTAGAGAGCATTGCAGTAGTCCAACCGGGAGGTAACAAGGGCGTGAGTGACCGTGCGCAGGGCGTCCCGATCCAGAAAGGGCTGCAACTGGCGAATCAGGCAGACCTGATAAAAGGCCCCCCTGGCCACGGCCGTCATATGTTCTTCTAAAGACAGCCGTGCGTCCAGGAGGACACCCAGATTGCGAGCCCTCTCTGTGGGGGGCAAAGATTCACCCCCAATAGTCAGCGATGGCACCTGCTGACTATATCGGGACGCCGGAAGCCACAACCACTCGGTCTTGGAAGGGTTGAGTCTGAGCCTGTTCCTCCCCATCCAGACCCGCACGGCCTCCAGGCAGCGGGACATCACATCAAGGGCATCGTTAGGGTGGTCTGGGGTGGAGATGTACAGCTGAGTGTCGTCAGCGTACAGGTGACACTTCACCCCAAAACCACGGATGATCTCACCCAGCGGCTTCACATAAATGTTGAACAGAACGGGCGAGAGGACCGACTCTTGCGGCACTCCCCATGCGAGATGCCTCGAGGTCGACCTCTGTCCCCCTGCCAACACAAACTGTGAGCGGTCGGAGAGGAAGGAGGAGAACCACCACAGAACGGTGCCCCCTATTCCCAACCCCCTCAACCGCCGCAGCATGATACTATAGTCGATGGTATCAAAAGCCGCTGAGAGGTCTAATAGGACTAGGACAGAGGAACAACTCCTGTCCCGAGCCCTCCAGAGATCATCCACCAACGCGACCAATGCCATTTCTGTGCTGTGCCCCTGCCTGAAGCCTGACTGGCACGGGTCCAGATAGATAGCTTCATCCAGGTGTCGGGGAAGCTGTCGTGCCACCACGCTCTCAACAACCTTCGCCACAAAACGAAGGTTGGAGACCGGACGATAGTTGGCTAATTCAGCCGGGTCCAGGGAAGGCTTCTTGAGGAGGGGCCTCACTACCGCCTCTTTCAAGGCGGCAGGAAAGGCACCCTCACTCAAAGAAGCAGTTATAATCCCCTGGAGCCAGCCTCGTGTAACCTCCCGGGAGGCCAGTACCAACCAGGAGGGACACGGGTCCAATAAACACGTGGCGGCACTAATCTTACCCAGAACCCTGTCCACATCCTCGGGAGCCACAGGATCAAACTCCTCCCAGATAACATTCTCAAGACCTGCCCTCGTCTCCTCCCATGGACTCTGTCAAGGGTAAATGCCTTAACTGTGCCAGGGGTCAGCTATAGTGCAGCAGTGCAGGGGTTAATCCAAACTCCCACCTGTCCAGCTCCTCCCACTAACCCCTCCTTACCTAAGTCTCCGCCTTCTGGCATAAAAGGTGGGCACGCTCCTCCTTGCTCTTGAGATCCAGATGTTGCAAGTGTTGTTGAGAAGAACCTGTGAATAAAAGAGATTTAATTAATCTACTGACTCATGTCTTGCTGTTGGGCCTGATCCATGAATCCTCGTAACAATATGGTAGCAGAGGATGGTTGGATGGCCCAATAATCTCCGAACCTACAACGAAGATACATCACTGACTACGAGATGGCAACTCCACCGAAGCAAAGGGACAGCAACCCAGCAGGATCGCCAGGGAAGGCAGAAACCAAGACTGATCCCAAAGCCATCACAATGGAGGAAAGGAGGGAGACCAACAAAAGGGAAATAACGAATCCCGGTGATCAGGAGGAAGAAAAACTGAGGATCGACGTCCTGAGGCTGCTAAAAGAGCGAGCCAATGACAAGAATCTCCTCGCGGACCTACGAAGCTTCATAATGGACTGCGAGGTGGCGGGGAGCGAGGAAGACTCAGACCCGGAGCCCGAAGAACTGAATTCGGTGAGTGGATCGCCCCAGAACGAACCCACTACAGTCACCGAGCCCCACAGCCCCGCGCTAAATTCAAAACGGCGGCCATCTTTGACCACGTGGTCGGGCAAAATGGCCGACCCCCGCCCAATCAGAAGCCGGGATTCAAAATGGCCGGCGCGCGAAAAATATCCGACCCCAAGCGATGATGAAAACGACTGGGGCGAGGGGGCAGAGTCCGATTCGGGCCGCGGGGACCCCCCAACCGAGCGGCAAGTCGACGAGGCCATGAGGACCCTCGCCGCCGCCTTCGGCCCGGGCCTCAAAGTCACTAGAGGGGATCCGGAAGGGCCCAAACGAAAGGGAAGGCGAGGAGAGGGGCACCGGAACGCCCACCCGAGGGTCGACGATGCCCACGCCAGCACACCAAACCCCCTGCGCACCCCAAGGACACCGCGCCGCCGATCGCCCGGACCGCGCACCCCAGAACGCAGGGACTGGGCCAGCTACTTACTTTCGTCGCCGAGACCCCAGCACTGCCAGGATCTTCACCCTGATGAAGCCGCTGCTGACCGCCACCGTCCGGAGCGCACCTGGACCCCCAAGACCGAAGTCGAGGCCTACCCAGCCGATGGAGACCTCTACGCCGGAGCCGCGATGAACAGGTCCTTCCTCGACGACGGCAGGGCAGAAATGGACTTCGCGCATGCGCTCTTCCGCCTAGAAGAAGAAAAGAGAAAAAAATTACAAAGCGGGACTTTTAAAATGCCGGCTAGCGTTCCCATGCCGTATTGCTGTTATAGGCACATAAGGAACCATGGACAGCAGCCAGCAGTAAGTAACTTTACAAATAATGCTGGGAACTTACCGAGTGACTTTCCTAAGTTGAGGATGGATGGGGGCAATATCCTAGAGTGGTCACAGCAGCTCCAGGTAGTGTTCCTAAAAGAAAATATGTCACATTTTATTAATGACCCCCCAGAGAAACCTTGGTCCTTGGAATTGGACTGTACGCACCATAGGGCTTTTTACCTTTTAATTGCAAGCATATCTCCCACGATCTATCACTGCATTGGTCATAATCTCACAGTATCTGAAATCATACAGAAAATGTTTGGGTTGTATTACAGTGAGAGTGTGTCCACCACTACCCAGATCTCCAAAGACTTCTTCTCTGCCAGACTAAAACCAGGGGCCCCCATAAGTGAGCACCTAGTGTCCTTAAGCGCTACCAGAGCAGAACTCCACCTTAGGGGGGAGGTCATATCCGATCAGATCATGAAGAGTGTAATAATTAACTCTTTAGATCACTCATGGGACAGCTTCTTATCACACTTAGATACCATTAGCCTAGGCCTGCTATCCGTGGAAAAGCTGTCCAACAAACTCATAGCAGAAGACAATCTCAAGAGGAGGCGCTCTGGCCCCTCCACAGAGCATAAGAGCGAGAAAAGAGTAGTCTTCCAAGAGAAACAACACAACATATCAGAGTGTTATATCTGTGGGTCAAGGGGGCATCTCAAGAGAGACTGCCCCAAGAACTACAGGGAGAGAGGCAGACCTGAACATAGGTTCAGGCAAACAGAGAGACGCACCTCTGAGGAGAGATACAGGCGCAGAGATTCACCCAACCCCAGAGATAGAAGAGGGAATAGAGACAGCTCACGTGACAGCAGAACGGGGTCATTATATGGGATAGGAGAACGCACTCACATAACACATCAGGGCAGAGACACCAATTCATGGCTCCTAGACTCTGGAGCCTCCAACCACACCACATACAACCAGAAACTGCTCTCATCGTTCCAAAGGGAGGATTTCTCAATCAAGGTTGCAGACCAAAGCGAGGTTAAGGTAACAGGCAAGGGGACAGTTATATTGCCAGGAGTAGGGGAAATAGAGGGGGTACTGCTGGTCCCGGAGATACCCCACAACATATTGGCCGCAGTAAAACTCAGCAAGGAATCAGGGGTTAAGGTGACCTTTACGGAAGGGAATGTTCAAGTCAGCAAGGGCGGAAAGGACATAGGGAGAGTGACCATCAGTCAAGGGTTACCTCATGTAACGTTCTTTGAGGGTAGCACACACAGCATATACACCAGCTCGGAAAGCATAGAAGACCTTAACCAGAACAGAATTGAAGGAGGACAGGTAGATGAGGGAGAGGTAGAGAACAAGAAGAACACGACACTAGAGACACAACACAGCAGACACACTCAGAGAGGGCCCTCGATAGGCAAGCCCATGCACGACGACTGTGCACACCTATTACACAGGAAGCTAGGGCACGCAAGTTTCCCCGTAATCCAAAAAATGGCCAACTGTACCGAGGGCATCAAAATAAAGAGCTGTGAAAACTACCTCGAGTGCTCGGTGTGCAAATGTTCTAAGTTAAAAGTCAAACCCAGGCCTAAGAAGTCATCACGCGCCGACAAACAGATATTCAATTTAGTCCACATGGATTTGGTAGGGCCCCTAAGGTCATCCATAAAATACAAAAAAAGATACTTTCTCACCATCGTGGACGATTATAGTCGATATGGCTTCGTCTATACCCTAAAGAGAAAGGATGAGGCCTTCCAAAAATTCAAAGAGTTCTACAAAAGGGTAGAGACACAGAACAACGCCCAAATCAAGCAAATCATGACTGACAGAGGGTCCGAGTTCCTATCAAGGGACTTCTCCCATTGGCTCAGATCCAAGGGCGTGCTTCACTTTACGTCGTCCCCATTTTCGGCCTTTCAGAACGGGGTCGCAGAACGACGAAACTCAACACTGCAAACAATGGTCAGGTGCGCCTTAGAGGACGCGGGCATTGGCCAACACTTCTGGTCTGAGGCCTTGGTTTACTCCAACTACACACTTAACAGAACATGGTCCAGTGTGATAGACAAAACGCCATACGAGCTCATGTACAACAAAAAGCCACAAATAGCACACTTACACGTATTCGGCGTAACCGCCGATGTCCACATACCCAAACAGCTGCGCAGAAAAGGGGACAAAGTATCCAGAAGACTGAGGTTCATGGGGTATGAACCGGGAACCAAGGGCTACAGGTTTGTGGACAGTAACGACAGGTTCGTGGTATCTAGGACGGCGGCATTCCATGAGCAAACCAACTGGTCCAGGATACATTTGAACGAGGTGCCCAACAAGCTAGAAAGTAGGCCAGACGAGCAAGCACAAGACAAACACGAAAAGGTGAATAGACAGGAAAAGAAGGGACCCAAACCCAACCTCCAAGGCATCAAAATTGGGGAGTGGAAAGGGAATCATCCCAAGATAAGTGTAGACTCGCTGACACAAAGGGAGGCCAGGTACTTATATGACACCGAACAGACAATAGACAGACCGGTCAGGTCGACCAGGAACCAGTTGCCAAGGAGGCTAAATGATTACGTGATGCACATACACATGAACCACGTCACACCAAACTCATACGAAGAGGTATTAAGGCTACCTCAAGAGGAGAGAACAAGGTGGGAGTCCGCCATGGCCAAAGAACTGGACAGTCTGAGAGAACTAGAGGTCTACACCCCGGCCAAGGTCCCCGAGGGCAAAAGCGCGATAGGCACCCGATGGATCTTCAAGGTCAAGAACCTTGAGGGTGGCCAAAACCTATACAAAGCCAGGCTAGTGGCCCAGGGGTTTGCTCAAAGGTTCCCAGAGGACTACACTGACACCTACTCACCCACCGTGAGGACAGAGAGCGTCAAAAGTGCCCTGGTCATCGCCTCCCTACTAGGACTAGAGGTACACCAGTTCGATGTGCAGACAGCTTACCTGCACGCCAACCTAGATAAGGAGATATACGTCAAGGCGCCACACAGTAAAAGGACCAACAGGGGGGACACCTGGCTGCTTCGCAAAAGCCTGTACGGACTTAAACAGTCAGGTAAACGCTGGTATGAGTGCCTGGTTGAGGTCTTGAAGTCAATGGGATTCACAGCAACCGTGGCCGACAACTGCTTCTTCACCAGGAGAGTGGGGGACTCGCCAGAATACATCCTAGTATACATGGATGACATTCTCTACATCAGCAAACACGAAAAGAATCGCAAGGCCTTCGCCAACAGACTAAGCGAACACTTCACCTTAAAATACTTAGGAAGAATAAACCGGTACCTGGGCGTGCAGGTCAGTGAAACCCCCAAGGGCTTTCAACTGTCCCAAAAGGAAAAGATAGAGGAATTACTCCACAAATGTAACATGGCAGATGCCAAGGGATGTGATTCACCCATGCAACCGGACTTTCTGAAAAACATGCATGACGAATCACCTGAGTTTGAAGACAACATGCTGTACAGGTCAATCATAGGCTCACTCCTGTATATCGCTAACTGGACAAGGCCAGACATTGCGCTATCAGTTAATCTATTGTCCAGACACGTAGGCAGACCCACCACATACCACTGGGACGCAGTGAAGAGGGTACTAAGGTACCTGAAACAAAGCGCCAATGCGTGCCTAATCCTAGAACCAGAAGCATCTGACGAACCTGTCCTCTCCTGCTACGCCGACGCTGACTGGGCTGGAGATATCAAAAGTAGGAAAAGCACATCAGGATACATATTCTACTTGAACAATAGCCCTGTGCATTGGTACACAGGTAAACAAATCTTGGTAGCCACCTCGACCACTGAGGCAGAATACATATGCCTCTCCAAAGCCGCCAACAACCTTATCTGGTTCGACGACCTGCTCGCCAGCGTGTGGAGAGAACCAACTTACCCGATAAATATCTATGAAGACAACAAGGCCGCCATAGAAATATCCATGGGCAAAGATCAAGACATATCGACATAAAATACAAACACGTAAGACAGCTCTCCAGAATCGGGTTCATAAAGGCCATTCATTGTGACACAGAAGAACAGACTGCAGACATACTCACAAAACCACTGCAGGGCAAACAGCATTCACGCCTAGTGTCCAAACTCAATATCCGCCCCAGAGTGCCAATCAATCAGTCAGGCATACAGACACATGTTAGGCATTTAGAGGGGGATTTGTCAAGGGTAAATGCCTTAACTGTGCCAGGGGTCAGCTATAGTGCAGCAGTGCAGGGGTTAATCCAAACTCCCACCTGTCCAGCTCCTCCCACTAACCCCTCCTTACCTAAGTCTCCGCCTTCTGGCATAAAAGGTGGGCACGCTCCTCCTTGCTCTTGAGATCCAGATGTTGCAAGTGTTGTTGAGATGAACCTGTGAATAAAAGAGATTTAATTAATCTACTGACTCATGTCTTGCTGTTGGGCCTGATCCATGAATCCTCGTAACAGACTCATCCAATCGGAGTCCAAGCCATCCCGAATCCGAGCGACTTTATTGTGCAGGAATTGCACAAAATCCTCAGCACGACCCTGCAAGGGATCTTCCCGCACTCCCCCCCCGAAGAAGGGAGTGGGTCACCCTAAACAGGGTGGCTGGGCGGTTCTCTGCAGATGCGATAAGAGCGGAAAAATGGTTAGATTTTGCCGCTTTTATCGCCACTAGGTAGGTCTTGATATAAGACCTCACCTGTGTCCGGTCGGAATCGGATTGACTAGTCCTCCAAATGCTCTCTAGGCGTCTTTTCCGACGCTTCATCTCTCTCAGCTCCTCAGAGAACCAAGGAGCCAATTGAGATCGGCATCGGGTCAGAGGCCGCAAAGGCACGACGCAGTCCAAAGCTCCAGCGGCTGCCCTTTCCCAGGCGGCCACCAGCTCTTCAGTCGAGTCTGTGTGTCAGAGTCTCAGGAAACGGCCCAAGCTCCGTCAGGAACCTTTCGGAGTCCATCAGGCGCCTGGGACGGAACCATCTGGTCGGTTCCGTCTTCCTGCGGGTGGGGGAAAGCAGTAGGAAAGTCCAGGTGGAGGAGCGAATGATCTGTTCATGACAAGGGTTTGATGTCTAGATCCCCTCTACCAAGATCATTCAACCACTGACAGAGATAAAAATCAAGTCCAGAGTGTGTCCCCCTATGTGTGGGGGCCTTGAACTACCTGGGTCAGGTCCATGGCCGTCATGAAAGCCATGAACTCCCGAGCCGCCTCTGACGCCTCACCCGCAGATGGAAGGTTGAAATCCCCCATGACAATAAGTCTGGGGGTATCAACCGCCACCCCGGCAATGACGTCGAGTAGCTCGGCAGGGTCGCTGCCACGTGGCAGGGAGCCAGGTACGTGGCCAGCAAACCCATCTGAACCCCACGGCCCCACTTCACACAAAGGGACTCACATCCGGCTATCTGAGGAACAGTGGTCTCCCTTGGACAAAGACTTTCCCTAATAATAATCACCACCACTCCCCCACCCCTCCCCTGGGCCCTTGGATGAAATGCACGGAAACCTGAAATCCACGGAAATTTTCCCTTTCAATGAGTTTTTCAACCAGCATAGGGAGCCAGGCAATATTATACTAGTCACACCTCTTGCCCTTCTATGCCCTGCAGATGTTCTCTTGTCTCTGTCTGGAAATTCCACAGCTGTTCTGGGGAGGGGGACGCCCAGTGTGCAGAGATGAGCAATACAGCTGCCCTTGAAGCTGGAGTACTGGGGGGGAGAGTTTCATCTCTTTGTGCCCTTGGTGGTGGTTGGCATTTGTACAGCACAGCCCTGGACTTCAACTCCCAGAATTTCCCAGCAAACATGCTTTAAAATGGGTGGATTTCCACCCCCAGAATCCCCCAGCCAGCCATGCTTTAAGAGGGGTGGACTTCCACTCCCAGAATTCCCCAGCCAGCCATGCTTTAAGATGGGTGGACTTCCACTCCCAGAATCCCCCAGCCAGCCATGCTTTAAGATGGGTGGACTTCCACTCCCAGAATCCCCCAGCCAGCAATGCTTTAAGATGGGTGGACTTCCACTCCCAGAACTGGGTATGTCTAGTTTAATGAAAAGAAGGACTAGGGAGACATGATAGCAGTCTTCCAATATCTCAGGGGCCGCCCCAAAAGAAGAGGGAGTCAAGCCAGTGGGTGGATTCAGCCAGTTCGCACCTATTCGGAGAGAAACGGTTGTTAACTTTCTAAGCAGTTCGGAGAACCAATTGTTGGAAGAAATCTTGTTTTTTTTTCCACTTTACAGGGCTAATCCTGTAAGGAAGGCAGGAGGAAGGGAACATTCTGCTGGTATTTCTAGCCTAACCGTTATTGCCCTGCTTACAGAAACTGCCTCTCTGGTTAACCCTTATTACATTGTAACAGCTAAGACGAAGCGCCCATCGATGTGAGAGACATTGAGTTGGCCAGTCCACACGGACACATGACCACCGAGCCACGCCTACCCAGCTGGTCATTAGGGCAGAGAACCGGTTGTTAAATTATTTGAATCCCACCACTGAGTCAAGCTATTCTCCAAAGCACCTGAGGGCAGGACAAGAAGCAACGGGTGGAAACTAATCAAGGAGAGAAGCAACTTAGAACTAAGGAGGAATTTCCGACAGTGAGGACAATTAACCAGTGGAACAGCCTGCCACCAGAAGTTGTGAATGCTCCAACACTGGAAATTTTTAAGAAGAGACTGGACAACCAAGTAGTGTAGAGTTTTCTGCCTAGGCAGGGGGTTGGACTAGAAGACCTCCAAGGTTCCTTCCAACTCTGTTGTTCTGTTCTCAGATCCTCAGTTGGCATCTGAGGATCTGAGGAACTGTTGGGTGTTAGGGAATGCTGGGCTAAATGGGCAAGGACTCTTTTTATATCCTTTGATATCATTGTACAAATGTGACCACGGTCCATGAATCAAAAAAACAAAGGAAAAAAACACAACACAACCCATGCCTTTCAAACCTCACACATTAAAAAGAGTCGGGGGCTTTGATTGTAGTTGTCCTCTTGAAGTTCTGACACTGGCATTGAACGATACAAATGATGTCTATGGAGATTGTCCATCATCCAGGTCATGGTGGTCCCAAAGATGCTTTCTTCAAGAGGCAACTGGGTTTTTTTTTTTCTTTTGAAGACATTTCGCTTCTCATCCAAGAAGCTTCTCCAGTTCTGGCTGAATGGTGGGGAATGGAAGGATTTCTACTCCTTGCAGACAGCTGGTCGTTTGCATCCTTTTTAGAGGGTCGTTGAGGCCACTTGGAGATTTGTCTGTGTCCTCAGGGTCACCTGAGTGGTGCAAGTGGATGTGGAGCCTTCTACAACATGGTCCTTTCAGCCAGAAGGCTGAAAGCTCAGGTGACCCCGAGGACACAGACTGAGATATTGGAACACTGCTATCATGTCTCCCATCAGACTAGACATACCCAGTTCCAGCAACTGTTCTTTATCTGTTTTAGCCTCCAATCCCTTAATCCTCTTTGTTGCTCTTCTCTGCACTCTTTCTTTTCTTTAAATTTTTATTAATATATTCTATGCACCAATACACAAATGAAATATACAATCCTGCCGCCATGGTATAATGTGATGACATTGCCCATAAATATAAAGTCATTCCTTTATACATACATACTTGCATCATATATCACCAAGGAGCCTTGGTAGTACAGTGGTTTAATGCACCCTGTTATTAACACAGCTGCCTGCAATTTCTGCAGGTTCGAATCTTACCAGGCTGAAGGTTGACTCAGCCTTCCATCCTTTCT